>RJWM01028491.1:0-25575 GCA_004363535.1 Dasyprocta punctata
ACTCCCTGTACTTAGAAATATTGCTTGATAGCAACCTTTCACCTCTGAGCCCATCAACTTTAAGTCCTGACTATAGAATGACAGGAGTTGGCCAGTGAAAGAATAACATTTCTGAGAGTTCATTTTACCCTTGAGTCATTTTTGTATGAAATGATAGCATCCCTCTTAGGAATGGCCTCCATGTATCTTTCTGTAAATTACTTATCATATATCAGTCTGGATTCAATAGAATATAAAATATAGGTGCTTTTTATTGGCAAGAATTTACAGCATTTTTATAATAAAAAATAATGTTCTTCAGTGGAAAAACTTCAAAGAATTAAGAGTTATGAGCCTACAATAAGGAACTGACCACTTCATCCCTTGCAAAGTCTCTTATATTTTTCTAGCTCTTTTACCCGCAACCTTCCAATTTTTCTGCCAAAGAAGACTAAAGTTGTAAATGCAATTGCAATTCAAACTTGTATTATTCAAGTCAAATAATTGATCAACAATATCTTATGGTTTCTTTTCCCTTGAACTACTTTCCCCTAATTGCCTTATTTTTTTAAATAAATTGAAATCTTCAATTCAGTTCTCTGAGTGCTCTCAGAGGCTGATTTCATCTGGGTCATAATACTGGAGACCAGAGAACTGTGTGTTATTTTGGACCTATTCTACTTTAGTGGTTCTTAAATGTGGACCTGTTGAATGTTAGATTCCTTCAGTAGCTAAGAAACAAAATGAGATCTGTACCTCTATCATTAACCATTATAAATTGCTTTTCTCTGAAAATCTGGAGATTATATATATATATATATATATATATATATATATATATATATGCAATTGAATAACTATATTTTAAAACCTATTACTTTGTTTATAAAATTCAGATTTTTTTGAAGCATTAAATATTGAAAGTGGTCTCACCTTTCAAAGAAGCTGTGGCTTTAATCCTAAAACTGTGGCACATGCAGAAGCATAATCAAAAGACAAGTTCAACAAAGAATCATTTGTGCAAATGATTTGTTAATAAGTATAAGTAATGATTCAGTTTGGAAATAAAAAACATGGCAATGTGGTTCACAGAGGAAACTCTTCACTATTGGAAAAACATCATCATGGAAAGGTCATACTGCTGAGCAAAGAAAGTTGTGTGGCTCTACTTCCCACTCCGTCCCACTACTCCTGTTGACATGAATTGGCGGAGGAGGACAAGTAGAAACTTAATAAGAGATAAGGAAGGCTGAGGACTTGAACTTGAGAGAGAAATAAAGCAAGTTAGAATTCCCAGAATCAGATAGTGAAACAAAATGTCAGGCAATACATATTTATGAAATATCTTCATTTTAGCAAGGGCTTTGGTCAGCAAATGGACTACAACTGTGAATAAAATGTGGGACGATAGAAGATAACGCTACTTTTTTCATTTATAACTGGAAAACAGCACTGAATTTAGTGAAAAGGCACTAATGTTAGAAAAATCTTTAGCAAACCCTATCACCAAAGAGAGTTAATGACTAGAAGGATTAAATGACATGCCCAGCTATATATGGCTTGTCAATAATGGAGGATAATGGAGGATGTAGACATGCCCTGGAATCTTCACTCACACAATACTCTTCAAAGCTGTGTGTCTTTAAGCTTTTCATTAATTTGCATTCATTCCAGTTGTATACTGAGCAATTTCCTAGGTGCCAGGCATCATGCTTAGTGCTGAAAATACAAGGTATGGATGTATAGTATTAAGGACACAATCTTTGCATTCATGGAACATATGGTTTCTGAGGAAAGCCAACATCAAATTATTACGTACAAAATTGATTACAATTGTAACAAGGACCAGAAAGGAGAAGACAGTGATATAAAAATGTTTGGAAATAACAGCTATTTATCTTGGGTTCCAGTTCTACTGCTCTGCTCTAATTCCGCTAAGTCTTTAAAATATGTGTCCTTTCTCATTTCTCTTGAACACTTGAATTTTTGACATTATTACTAATAGTTTCTTCCTTTTTGTAGCTTCTATTCTTTTGACACTGCTTAAGTGGTGTCTTCATCAACCTTCCAAATAGGATGTTGACAAGGGTTGGGCGGTGTGGACCAGGTTACACACAGATTGTAGGATGGATTTGTGACAGCAAACCTTGGACAACACAAGAACTAAAACACAGCTTTGGGAACTGATGCTTCAGTGGACTCAAAGGTTGAGTCCAGAAATATTTTATGCACAACACTTTGAAGCAGTCAGAAAGAACAAAACTAGGAAAAGATAAACAATTTGGAGTGTATGAGTATGGGACACACAAACACAGGTGAAATTTTCTGAGATTCTTACTTTGACAAATGTTTAAAAATGCAAGTTTTCTCACAGCACAATAAGTCCTACAATAAACTGAATATAAAAGTAGCCAATTAATTAGGACATACCACCTTACATAGACTGCTGTTAGACATGTGAAAAGACAATTTAATATTTAAATTATTAAGCTAATGTGCTTCACTTCACTGTAAATCATACTGCCCTGCAGTCCTGCAGTCATATGCCTTCAAGAAAGAAGGAAAAATTTCTTTTCTGTGAAAGACAATGTCAAGAGAATGAAACAATGAACCAAAACTTAGGAGAAAATATTTGTAAAAGATGTAGCTGATAAAGGACTATTATCTAAAATACACAAAAATTCTCAAAGTTCAACAATTAGAAAACAACCTAATTTAAAAGTAAGTCAAACACTTTGAGATGTCAGCCTTTTCCCATGAGTCAGCACCATTCACAGACTGTAGGGGAAGAGAACAAGAAGTCACTAAGAAACAAGCCCTCCCTGTGAATTGGCACTATGTGCAGGCCACTGGACAGACAGCCAGGTGCCAGCCTCTTCTGATGCAAGGGCTGGGAAACAAGAAGAGCCAACCCCACATCCCTGCCATCCCTGCTGTCATAAGAAACTGGCTGATCCAGAGAAACACAGGCTGCGATGATAGCTATTGAGGTAAAATATAATTTAATGCTTCTAATGTTTAGTGTTTCACTGACTTTGTAGTTTGATAATCTATTCAGAAGATAACAATATGCAATATAACAACTATGAGGGATTTCTTCTGAAGGTGGTAGCCATTGTTAATTCCCTATTATCTTGTTTTGAGGTCCTTTATCATTTTCATTTCTTTTTCTGGTTGGGTTTTATTATGTTTTGTTTTGTTTGATTCCATTATATCTGATGGCATGGGCAGCTATTTCATTGATAACAAGATATATTATGGTAGCCATTTTGGATTTACTATTACCTTTTTTTGAAGTTCTTTATTGCATTTGCTGTTTTGTTTTTATTGGTTCTATTCTGTTCTGTTTTGTTTGATTTTTGCTATATCTGAAGGTATCTGCAGCTATTTTGAAGACAACAAGAGACATTATGGTAACCTTTGTTGCTTTCCTATTGTTTTGAAGTCCTGTATCGCTTATACTGGTTTGTTTTGATTGGCTTTATTCTGTTTTATTTTTCCTGATTTTATTCTCTTTAAAATAAAAATAAAATAAAATAAATAAAAACAAGTCAAAGACCTTAACTGACACCTCACTACAGAAGATATAAAGATAAGTAAAATAAGAACATTAAAACATGTTCCATGTCATATGTTATCAGAGAGATGCACATTAAGACAACAATGAGATATGACTATACACCTGTTATAATGACTGAAATCAAGAGCACTGACAACATCAAGTGCTGACAATAGTGTGGAGCAAAAAGAACTCTTCATTCATTGCAAAATGATACAGCCAGTTTGGAAGACAGTGTGGTGGGTTGTCACAACACTAAATATAGTCTTACCAGAAATCACACTTATAGGTATTTACCCAAAGGAGTTGAAAATTTATGCACACACAACAACCTGTACACAGCTATTTATAGCCACTTTATTTATAATTGCCAAATCATAGAAGCAACAAAGATGTCCCTTAGTGGGTAAATTAAGGAAAAACTGTAGTACATCTAGATAATGGAATGTTTTTCCTTACTAAAAGTATTTGCTCTTAAACCATAAAAACACACAGAGGATTTTTAAAAGCTTATTAATAAATTGAAGAAGTTGATCTGAAAAGATTTCATTCTGTATGATTGCAATTATATGACATTTTGAAAAAGATAAAACTATGGTGACAGTAAAAATCAATGGTTATCTGGGATTAAAGGAATGTGGGAACTAATGGATAAACCAAGTAGGGCAATAAATAAACTCTATTCTACATGACACTCTATTAGTGGGTACATGCCACTATATATTTGTGCAAACTCATAAAATATGCAATAGTTATCTAAATTATGAGTTTGGATAATAACGATGTGTCAATATATGTTCATCAACTGTAACAAGTGTATGACTCCTAGGAAATGTTAATAATGTTTGAAGTTGTATGTTTAGGATCAGGGATATATGGCATATCCATATCTCTCAATTTTCCTGTGACTCTAAATCTGTTCTAAAACATAAAGTCTAAAAAAGAAAAAAAGAAAAGGGTAAATAATACCCTAAGAAAAAATAATATGCAATGTAGCAGAAGTTCCTCTCACTCCAGTAGTCAGAGAGTAGAAATACTTCCAGTTATGATATAAAAAAAAATGAATGGAGAACAGAGAACAGGACAGGGCAGAGGAAAATACCTTATACGCCTCAATGTAGAAAATGTAAAAACACCCAAACAGGTTGTATGAGCATGTGTATTTGTTGAAAAATAGTATCTGATAAAAACCATCAGAATATTAAGGTAGATATTTAATCATCACAGCATATCTGATAAGGGGCAAAGAAGCAACTAAATGACCTAGAAGGAACAAGATAAGGGGTAAACCCTCAGAGTTTCCTGCAGATTTAGTACATTGTCATGTGGCACACAAAAAGTTCAGAAATATCTGAGTGTCTCTCATCCAGAAGGCTAAGTTTCAACCTTAAAGGGCTGCCAAAGAGCATCTAATGAGAGGAAAAGCATCCCAGAATGAAAACTGTGGGTGGATGTGATAAACCAAGCTGAGACGAAGTGGTTGAGAATGAGAGAACATGCATGCCAGTAAGAATAAAGTAGACAAGTACAGAATTATCACACAACTTAGAAATGCTATTCTTGTGATTTGATCCAAAAGAATTGGAAATATACTTAACATGGCAGAGTGATGCCATGATCACCAAGGTGATTTTCCCAAGACCTATCCATTTACTCTAGACATATTGATCCCTGAGGTTTCTCCCAAAAGTAAAAGAAAGAAAAAAACAACTTCATAGTTTTTGGATGTGGAGGACTGTGATTCACGCTTTCCCCTAGGAGGGAAAAGGAGTATCTTCAAACAAACTTGCACATAATTATTTATAGGAGCTTTATTCATGATACTCAAAGGTTAGGAAAAAGCCAAATTTCCATCAAGAAATAAAGCATAAACAAAATATGGTGTATCTATATAGTGGAGTATTTTTCAGCCATAAAAGTAATGGAGTGCTAAAAAATGTTACAGCATGGAAGAAATTCGAAAATAGGTTGAGTAAAAGAAGTCAGACACAAAAGACTACATATTATATGATTCTACTGACATAAAATATCCAGAGTAAGCAAATTCATGGATTTATAAAGATATTGACAATTGTCAGAGAGAAAGAAATGGTGAATGACAGCTTACTGAAAAACAGTTTCTACTTTGAGTGATTCTAATGCTCTGGAACAAAAGAAATGATGGTTGATCAATACATTCAGTACTTTCAGTCCACACTCCTTTTACTGTCTCTCTAGCAATGAATTTCTCTTCATTTTAGATGTTGTGAACTATGAGCATTAGAATTCACATCTCTTGCTGCAGACAAATGTGTGATATTCTACCCAATGTAGAAGATTACACTGTTGAATCTTATGGTTTGGGTTAGGCCGAAAAATCCTAGACATTTTCTATATCTAGATGGCAAATTCCATCCATTCCCCGCTCAGAAGGACTGAAGTCATATCTAGTGTGTCATCACTATTCAGAAACAATATTTTCCCAACCAAGAGAGAATTAAGTAAATTAGATTGTAGAATGAAAATTAGAATGCATGTATAAAGTATTATTATAATGTTGCTCTTAACAGGTACTCTGGAGTTTAGTCAAATTTTCTAGAAGTATATTTGATGACCATGACAATTTTGGTACAAAAAATGCAGCTGAGACCATAGAGTAGCTAAAATCCATTCTGGGAAAACTGAAAAAGTGTCAAGACACTCATTAAAAAATAACATGGAAATTTCTTCCTTTATATTAGAGAACATGGAGATGTCCTAATACATAGATAAGTAAAACATAAATTTGAAATATGTGTTTTTTAATATTAGCACACAGATATATGTTTCTTAACAGTTAAACATGCTTTTAAGAAAATGGTATGTTCACTACTTCTGGAATCTCTGCTGGTTTAGTACTCTCATTTACCAGAAATTAAACAGGAAACAGAGATATTGGGCAACAAATTGAAGGTAACACAGTGGCTTATTGAATGGAAAAATTAATCAAGCGTTGATTCCAACACTAGCTTTTTATTGTGACTTAATTTTTTTCTAGGTACCAAGACCTAATTAAATAACCTTTTTAATTTTCATTTTCTAAAAATTGATTAAATAATGGCTTAAAATTATCACTGAACTTGTATTGTTTTAATTTCATAGCTGTCAATAGTTTTGCAGAGATTCGTTAAAGATAGCTCTTGATGCAATGTGAGAAATGATTTTCTTTCAGACAATTGATCACTGAAGAGTTTTGAGTGTATAATTCTTTTAGAACTGTACTTTGATTGCTTAATAGGATTACAGTTAATCTCTTGATGAATGATAATGCAGAATCCTTTATTTTTAGCTTCATATTTTGTAATAGCTCATTTTGTTACACTCTGTTATGTTTTCTTTGCTCTGTCAATAAGTAAAAATATTTCTCGGTTTAAAGAGCTCTTTTACTGATCTCAGTCCAGTAAGAATAAAATGAAATGGGAAAATGCTACTTGATAAATTCACTCTGGAAAATAAAAAGAGATGATTTGCAAGATTTACTTGAAAAATCCATTTTCTTGTACATTTTTGCTCAGGAATAGGCTACACAGTCATTTACCATCTCAGTGACCCGTAGATTATTTACAAATTTCTGGTAAAAAATAAAAATGAGACAGTAGGAAACAATAATTGAGATGATGATAAAAACTGAAATTTGGGGCTGTGGCTTGTCTTTGTTTCAACTGAGACACAGCTGAGGTTTTCTTCTGAGTGTATTGGAAAATAAAGGAAAAAGAAATATCGCCAAAAAATAAATACAATGATGGATGAATATATATATTAAATTATTTTCCAAGGAGATTTTGTGTAAAAAGTTGTCTGATAGTACACTTCAATAGATTTACATCTTGGAATTTTAAAGGGCCTATCAGTAGGCTTTCTGAACGGCTTTTCAATTGCACAAATGGTCTCTATCACATGAAAAGCAATACTGTTTTTTGAAAGGCAGTGTACTTATTGTGCTACCCACATGGGACTATCAGTGCCTATTGGCTACCAACAATTACCTTTGAAATGAAAAATATTGTTTGTATCAAAGAACTGTTTGAGTCTAAAGAAAAAGCTTAGCAGCCTGCCAATCATCCCCATATCCTGAGGATTATATTGTTGGGAGTTTTATACAATTTACATGCAGAACCTGAAAATGACTCTAGTGAGTTATATAACCCCATGGGGTGTTTTCAGTCTGGTTAGGTTGCATTTCCTGACACTGTTGACATCAGATTCTTTTTGTGGAGGTGGGAGCCATATGCCTTTCTGTTTTTAGATGTCTGATGCCTGTCCACCAATTGTTATCACCAGTGATTACTCCGAATGTCTCATTCTTCCTGGTTCCCCAGAAAGATCACCTTTACTAGTTCAGCAGGTGATTAAAGAAAACAGTTATAAATACCTCTCCAGATTATTGACTTGGAAAAACAACAAATAGAATATGAATGTCACCTAGATTATCAGAGTGAGTTAAAAGGGCTACTAAATTTCCAGAAACCAAAACAAGTCCTAGAATCTTTGCAAGTCAGCGTTTTAGAAATTTTTATCTTTATTATTCTTGCTGAAATCGTGAAGATGAACCAGGCTGCCATTTCAAAATATATTTTTTGTTTCAGAATGTATCTATAATTTCCTTATAGTGCATGGCACTATAGTTTGCAACCTTGCGATGGCAGCAAACTATATTGGAGGCATAAGACATGTCAATGCTGTTAAACAATCTATACGTCTGCCTAATGTATGAAAGTGAATTAATGTAAAGTTTGATATAAATAGATATGTTATGTGATATATTTATAATAAGATATGTAGTGGAGGTTTAAGTCTCACCAGATAGGGCTAGGGATTTAGCTCAGAGGCACAAACACCTGCCTGACAAGCATGAGGTTGTGAGTTTGATACCTGGTACCAAAGGAAAAAAAAAGTGTTACCAGACATTTGTGGAGTCTCCAAGGCATTTTTTCCAAAGAAAACTTTGTTTGAAATTAATTCCAATTATTAGCAGAAAAGAAACATTTTTATTTTAATCAGAAACACATGGATTTATATTTCAAAAACAAAAAGCAAAAAGAAATAAAGGAGGAAAGGATTAGGATGATGCAGAGACTGTTACTGCCCTCCATTATAAAGTACACATATAGAGATTATAATGTTCCCTAGCAAGAAGGATTTATGTCATAAGTAATACTCGCGTGGGTGTGTCTTTGAGGGAATACATTTGTTTCTTTTTATTTTATATATTCATGAGTGTATATATAGAATAAATATATATAGTATAATAAATAATACAGATATAATAGGCAGGTATTGGACATTTTATTAGCTTTTAGCATATTCTCAGATTATCAGACCACCTTGTGACCATAAAAATTTCCAACATGCTTTACTCTTTGAGAGCCTGCTTTTAATTTCATTTAAATCACAAATCACAAATGTTGGTTAAATAAAATCAATGTCTACCTACTCCTTGGACTACTGAGTTTTTAGCCTTGTGCTGTGTATTCTAAATATAATAGAAATATTGAAGGGCATAAAAATGAGAAAACTTTATGTATTTAATTTTCCCATATAACAGGAAAATAATCCCATTATTTGTAATTTGCGGGAAATGCCTAAGTGCCAGTGAAACACATGCATAATTTGAAAGTCAGGCTAAATGGTTGAATTTTGGGACTTCTTGAATGCAAAGGAATTAAATGATGGCAGCAGAGCTCTGTGGGCAGAAAGTGGGTGTGACTATTGCAGACCCTGGTGACAAATAAAGAAACTGCTGGGGGGTCAAGTGCCAGTCATGACCTGAAGCAGCTGTCAGCAACAAGTAGGTCATCTCTGACCCAGTATGCACACAACCAAACCAGACGGTTCTTGGCTGTGCTTTTCTTTTTGAAATTCACTTACTTACTTAGGACATTCCTGATTCCTGAAAGTAATTAAGATATTCACAAAAGAATAAGGTCAAAATAATTTGGGAGGGGCACAGATAAATAAAAAGCCAAGGAACATTTAAATACTGTGTTCAAGGCAATGAATAGTCAGGGAAATTCAGCATCTGGTCAGGAGATTGTAACCAGGTAGATAACAAGAGTAGAAGGAAGAAAGATGGGCAAGAAAAACTTGGGAGATTACCTGGCATTTAGAAGCCCATGTAAGAGACTGGATAAAAATACAGTGAGAAACAAGGCTGGATTGCAAGAATGTGACAGCTCTTGTCCTGTCTCTTGGGCAAGAAAGAAACCTGAGGAGAAGCACTCCAATGGTTCATGTGAGGTATTTGATACGCTTCTTGTTGTGTCATGAATATGAGATTCACAAGGGAGACAAACTGATGTACCTGGATGAAGTGAGAAAGAAGAATGTGAATGGGGATGTTCCTAGGAAGAAGACAGATTGGGACAGGAAGAGGTGGACAACAAGGAGACATATATGAACTGAAGCATAAAGCAAGGGGTGAGAAGCGAGTATGGAATAAGAAGGAGAACATGACCTTGGTGTTGAAATATTATTGCACACACCTGGAAAAACATCAAAAAGCAAGCTCATCTTATTCTTACTTTCAGCACCCCTGACTTTTAGTCCCACTAGGGATGCCCTAGAAATAATTGTGCTTTCCTATTTTTAATTACATTTGTTGTTTTGTTCTGCCATTCCCTAGGACAATCTCAGTGCTGCTGGCATTTTAACATTGCATTGATGTATGTAAGTTGCGGAGTCTGTGCACTGGAACTGCGAAGATCATACTGTAAAATAGCAGTTTTTGGAATGCTGGACATGAATTGCTACCTTGCAATTCTTCACAGGGAATGACATTAAAAAGAAAATGGCAAATAAATAGAGCTTTGTTTTCATTAGTAGGAAGAAAATGTTTCATGTAGGTGTCTTTCTTTTTTCTCTTCTTTGACATTATTGTTTTTCTGTCATGACCCATTGACCTAAGAAATAGAAACTTTTTAGATTTTTTCTATATGGGAATCATAATGGAGATGAAAACAGAAAATGCTGAGAGTAATTAAAAGAAATGTAAGCTTTACCTTGTTCAGTATTATCACAGAAATTTAAATTGTGTAGCAGATATTTTCTTGGTTTCCTACTTCTGGCTCTCTTGCCTTTCCCTTTCCTTCCTTCTTTCCTTCCTTCCTTCCTTCCTTCCTTCCTTCCTTTCTCACATCCTGCTCTCCCTCCCTTCTTTCTTCTTTCTTTCCCTCCTTTCTTCTGCCCTTCAACATTTATTGATTTCTTCCAGTGCTCTAGGGCTATAGAGGAAATTTTAGTGAAAAGCATCAAACACCTACTCTCATTGGGTGGAAAGCGTATTTCAAATAGAATAAAATTAAACATTTTATTTTCACAATGTAATCTAAGTGCTATCAAAGGACTACTAGTGGGTGCTATAAGGGGTAGGCTGTATCAAAATAAACATTCTCCTATAAAGTGTTAAGAATAGTAGACCATAGTATGACAAAGTCATGTGTTGGGGGAAAGAAAAGCCTAAAAGAATAGTCTAGGGAGAATAAATATCATATTCGATGTATGAAAGAAAATCACTGAAAGCACTAGGAGAGATTGAACTGGGAACAGGCTAGTGATTATGATCTTCCAAGAGATGATACTCAAGTGGTAAGCGAAGGCCAGCCTTGTACTAGGCATGTGAGGATGGTTCACTCTCCAAAAGCATATTTATGAATACTTGGTCATGACATAATAAGAGAAAACCCATTGTGTTTGTATCAATAGGTACAGGAGAAAACATTAAGGTTAATTCCATTCATGAAAATTTCTTGGTAAACTGGGATTAAAAAGGACACTTTCTTATTCTTCCTCAAATTTAAAGAAACCTCCTACTTGACAGAATAGAAAGCATTTCCTTTAAAGTTAGTAAAAATATGCTTCTATAACCACTTTTTTTTTTCACATTTTAATGGCAGTTGTAGGCAAAACCAAAAACCAAAAGCCAAAAAGCAAAATAAAAACAAAAACAAAACACAAAAAAAGAAAAAAGAAAGAAAGAAATGAATTTTAAGAATTGAAAAATAGTAGTGGGGTAAGCCACGCAAACTTTGCAGGTTCCAGAAAGAGAAAAGTCAGCTCCTCCCGAGAACCGGCCATGCTGGGACTGGGAAGACACATCAGGAAGCCAAGAAGCCAGCCTTTCTGGTAAGTGGTGCAAGCCATGTGGGTTTCAGGAAGACAAAGGTCAGGTAGCGCCTCCCATGTGCCTACTGGTACGTGGACTGAGAATCGAACACCTCTCCCCGCCCCCCCGCCCCACCCCACCCCCCAGTAAGCAACTGACTGGTTCAGAGGAGAGGCTGAGTAGATAGCAACTAAGGCACAAAAAGTAACTAAATGCTTGCATTGTTTGGTTGATTTTGCAGGCCTGGGGCCAGGGGTCTGGGCATCTATTGGGAGGATGACAGTATGCAATATAGCAAATATGGAGGATTTCCTTCTATCTTGTCTTTGAAATCCAATACTGTTCTCACTGATTGCTTTGTTCTGATGAATTGTTTTGCTTTACTCAACATTCTGTTTTGGTTGGTTTTATTCTGTTTTGTTTTTGTTTTGATTTTGCTATACCTGATGAAATGGACAACTAGTGTGAAGATAAGAAGATACACTATGGTAGCTATTTTTGTTTTCCTAGTAACCTGCTTTGAAGTTCTGTACCAATTTTACTGCTTTGTTTTGATTGGCTTTGTTCTGTTTTGTTTTGTTGGATTTTATTATCTTTAAAATAAAAAAAAGTTAAAAAAATAGTAGGGACCATGCTTAGGTGAGAAAATCTCCCTTCAAACTACTAAACATATAATTGAATTATGAAGGGCTAATCCAACCTACATCAACTGAAAAATTGGTTGAAGCAAATATTTCAACTCACCAAATATCCCAGTTGATAATATAACTTAAATGTGGCAATAGCTTTGTGTCAGTGAATTACTGACCAAAGTAAATGGTCCATATTTGTCTTTCCTCAGTATCTTTTATTATCCAATCTGTCTTCAATTTTCCTGCCAGTTGCATTTCAGTAGTTTCTTGATGCATACATAGAAACTGTAAATGAGTGTGGGAATGTACCCTGTGAAGGTCTTTTCTTTCTTTTAATTGTGCCCCATATCCAGTAGTTAAAAGGTATAATGATCATAAAACTTTGTTATAATAAAGTCTTTTAAGTGTTGCACAAGGAATTTTATAGCAATATCCTCTCTTGCATGAAAACAAACATTTTAAACAATGGTTTTGAATATTAACTATTATCTTGAATATGCAAATAGCACAGTTTTTCTCTAGGCATCACTGGCTCTTTGGCCTCTAATTAGTTTTTTTCACCTTGTTAACTCTGTTTGCTGGCATCTGCCACAATGAGGCCAAACTTCATGGGAAACCTTGTAAATCTTAATGTTTCATGTACTCTGCATTTTATATAAATAGTGTTAAGCTTATAAAAAGTACCAGAAGTATTTTTTTAAATACTCTGATTTGTGTATTTCAACTCCTTACTAAAGAATTTAGAAAATCTGCAATCTAAGTAAGATTTACTTACTTTCTTAAGTCTTAGTTTATCAGTACAACAGGTACTTGTCAGTGCATGATAACACCGAGTTTATGTGGGTGTGCTAAGGGTTAAATAAACTAAGAAGAGTCAAGTAGACAGTGACTGCTGCTTGAGGCTGAGGACATATTCGTCATTTTCCGTTACTTTTTCTGTTCATATTATCAACAATATATGCCATATTAGCATTATTTCTAACCTCTCAAACTATCCACTGACTTAAAGGAACCAAAACTAATACTTTAAACTAAGGTCACTAAGGAAGGCAAACTCTTAAATACAATTTTCATCAGGTTAGAAACTATTTTAGACAATTTTCTGCAGCTATAACAAAATATTCAGCACCAAGTACTTTGTAAAGAAAGAAGACTTATTTACCACATGATTTTGGAAATGGAAAGTCTAAGACTGGGTAGTTCCATGTGTTTGGCCATTGGTGAGAGCCCTCTAGCTATGCTACAATATAGCATCATGGTGGCAGCAGCATCATGGTAGGAGTGTATACAAGAAAGGGAGAAAGAAAGCAGTCATCTGATGAGATAGGAAGCAGGAAGAATTCAGGGATTGGTTTTTAAAACAACACACTGCCATAGGAGCTAATTTGGATCCAGCGAGGACTACAGTCTTTCCAAGAGTAGCAACCTCATTATCGTACCCACTTTTCATTAGATTCAACTCTTAAGAGTTCCGCCATCTTTTAATACCACTACAGAGGGGTACATAATGTGCTTTCAGTACATAATCTTTGGGGACTACACACTCATATTATGTCCAAATCATTACAAGGATCATATCTGTTCTTTTCATTACTATGTCTTCACAGGAGGGTTCATTGACTGTTATACAGGAAACCTCAATAAAAATTTGTTGAATTAATGAATGAATTATAAGGGATCCAGAATAACAAATAGTCCAACAACCTTATGTTTTTAATGGAATAAAATTCACATAACATAAAACTTAGTATTTTAACCATTTTTAGGTGTTGGATACAATCATCTCTAGTAAGAGGTATAGCAGAAATATGTGGTGAATATTTAAATTTATAGAGTTTTTTACAGTAAAAGACACATTACCATTTTTCCCCTTCAAAATACCCCACCTGACTTCAAGCATACTTATCCCATCATTTTTCTGACCTTCTGAAGCAGTTCTGGAAATTTTCTTGAGTGTTTTTATGAGATATAATAAAAAATATGGAGAAGGCCACTGCTGAGCACCACTGAATAGAAATGCAGGCTCTTAAAAACATTATGCTAGGGGTAGGGGATATAGTTTAGTAGTGTAAGTGTCCACCTGGCAAGTGCAAGGCGCTGAGTTTGATTTGTGGCACCCCCCCCCAAAAAAAAAACATTATGCTGTGTCTTCACCTACATTATTCCTAAGATCTGTGGCTTCTGGCTTTTCCTTAAAGTCAAAATGACTATGAAAGGTAATCATTTAAATTAATCAGGCCATCCAAGCAGCCACGATAGCGCAACTGAAGACAGTCACAAAAGAGGACTTCCAGAACTGCTTCATAATGTGTCTAGAACAACTGAATAAATGTATCTCAAGTGATGGGGAGTATTTCAGTAGGGTTAATAGCAGTGTTTCTTTGACTGTAGTGAATTTTTAAATATTTAAATGCTACTGTATGCCTCAATCACATGTCATACATTCACACCTTTGTATAGCCATCATCACTGTCTAATCTTAAACACTCTCCCACCAGAACTCCCCCAAGAACCTTATACCACTGCCCCTATCCAGATCTGGGAAACAGTGGGTCCATTTCCTGTCCCTATCAATCATTTTGTTTTAATAGGGAAGCTGAAACTGCAGACATGGTGTGACTCGCATGTCGCACAGCCAATAGTTACACCCCAGAGCTGGGCATGAATTCTAGTGTGAATTCCTCTCTAGAGCATCATTATGCATTCTGTCATACGTCAATCACCCCCCCCAAAAAAACTGTTTTTCCCCATTTTCAAACACATATAGGATAATAATACACATTTTTATTCCATCTGCTTGAGTAGACAATTGAGGAAAGGCTCTCCATTTTCTTAAGTGTACTCCAGGAGTAAATGACACTGGTAGAGTTCGTCCTAGGCACTGCACTAAATACACTGCAGACACTAGCTTATGTTATCCTCACTGCACCTATGAGAGAGGAATTAGTATGCCACTTCTCAGGTGAAGATATTGGGGTACAAAGAATTTAAGTGTTTCATTCATGTCACATAGCTGATAAATTAATAATTCATGTATGTTAATAGAATTTCATTTTAGAAATACGAAGGGTTGGAGGTAACATAGATTCAGGGACTATAAAAGGCAAGCTAATATTATACATCATAGTATTTCTTTTAAACGATTGAAAGTATGTGTCAATTGCCTTAATGCATTAAGAGTTTTAATTGATTAATTATGAATTTCTGAAAAAAGAATGCAGTATGAAAGATTTCTCAAACATTTGAACAAAAGAGCTTTTAAAACCAAATTACTGAGTTATAATTTACATGTGGGAAATAAGCCTGCCTTGAGCACAACTCAATGAGTTATGAGTCTCCACTATCAGCAAGGTAAAGAATAATTCCTTCACTTTTTCCCTGAAAGTGTCTCTACCTCTCATCTCAGGCAACTACTTTCCATCACTATAGGCTAGATTCGTCTCTTCATGTATCATCTCATATAGTGTATGCTTTTTGTGTCTCTCTTCCTTCACTCAGCGTAAAGACTTTGGTACCAGGAATTGAATTCATGACCTTGCACTTATCAGGCAGGTGCTTGTACTGCTAAGCTAAATCCCCAGCCCACAGGATAAAGACTGAGATTTATCCATGTTGCTTCATATTATATCAGTAGTCTGCTTTTATTATTGTGTAGTAGTCCATTGTATGGATCATATTTAGAACCCACTTTAGAACCCACTGAAATGGATCCCTACTAATGGCAGCATTTTAGATACTTATAGATTCTTTGAAAGAAGTATAAACCAAAGATGTGATATAGTTAGCAATTCTCTAGGTCATAGTGCAGCTATGACAAGGGAAGAAGGAAAAACAACTGTCCAGAACCTTCATCATATTAGACATTTTGTTGAATATTTAGCATACCTTGCTTCATGTAAGGACCACAAAGTATTCTGGGGAATTGAAAGTTGTATGTGTGTACGTATGTGTGTGTGTGTGCGTGTGTGTGTGTGTGTGTGTGTACTGTATTAAATGCAACAGAGAAGCACAAGGAATTTAATCTCTCTATAGATGAATTAAGCACAGGTATGTGACAAAATGTTCATCTAGCTTCAGTTTGTAGATTTGATAGCAAGTGCTTTGTAAAATAAAGTTATAAATATGAAGGATTAGAGGCTGAGTCTGATTTCTGTTGACCTGGTAATCGTACAGAACTCACAAGCAATCAAATGTTCCTGTGTCATACTGAATCTGTGTCTTGTTTCCACAGTTATCTTTGTAACCAGTCTCACTCACCATTGCAGAGATCTCTCTTCCCTATTACAGCACTAATCAATTAGGGGTTCTATAAGTGCCTTTGTTCAGATTCATTTTCTTCTTTCAGTTAATGAGCAGCCATCTGCAGCTGCTCCTCGATCTTAATCCATCTGCATGGATATGCCATTGTTACACACAGCATTCTATAAATATTTCTATGCTGACAAGCTGACTGCAGATGGGGGGGTATTTTTATTATTATTATCCCTGATTAAGGGAGAGACTGGATTGACAACACAAGGACTCTGAGGTCCCTTCTCTTCTGTAAATTGTCTGTTCACATAATTATATTTCTAGTAACAATATCACAATATGCATTACAATAATCAATGTGGTTGTTTGTTATTTGCTAAGTACCACTTCTAAATTCCGTGTTGTATAAGACAAGGTATGAGGACAAACAGTTCAGACTTGAAAATAAACGTTTGTATTTTTAGAAGAAATTTTATCAACATGACAGACCTGAGCTGTTAAAGTAGGTGTGGTGTCTTGTGCCACATTTACAAGCTGTGGATTATACAAAGGTTTTTACCATGTATATGTCAGCTCCCTACTTACACAGTGAGAAATGTCTAAAGTTCCTATGTTAAAGCAATGCATTAGAAGAGAAACATTTTCATTTAAATTCAGACTATGAATACCTTTTTAATGAGACATCTTGACAGATGACAAGTTCACAATTAGTGGAGAGAATTTTCATTACCAATGACTTAGGCTAGTTCTACTGTAAAAAGTGAAAGGGAAAATGTGGCCCAGTTTGCCAGGATAAAAATTCATTTATTAGGTGCCTAATATATGCAAATAATCATGTTAGGTGATGGAAATACTGTTGCAAACAAAACCAACGTAGTTCTCTCCCTGTGGCAAGGTTGTGCCCTAGTGGATATTGAATTACCTGGGATTAAGTTAGGGAAGTTCAGGGTGCTGTGGAACATGTAATAGGAAGACCACTGGGGAGAAAGGCATTTTCTGTGTAAGTCAGCTTGCAGTTGCAGTGACAAAAATATCTGATAAAATCAATTTAAAAAGAAAGATTCATTTCAGTGCAGAATTTCAGAGATTTCAGCCCTAGGAAACTTGGCTTCTTGTTTTCAGGATGTGGTGAATAAGAACATCCTGGCAGGAATCATGTGCTAGAATGAAGCCCCTCAACTCATAGTTAACAAGAGAGACAGGGAGAAGAAGAGGGAGAAAGTGCAAAGGGTAAAGAGTCAGGAAGATGATACACCCTTCCAGGACATGCCCTTTAGTGACCTGCTTCCACCTGTGCACCACCTCTTGTAGTTTCCAGAACCTTCCTGTAGTCCATTCAATGAAGCAGTTCACTCATAAGTTGGCCATCATGATGCAATCATAAAGCCTGTAAATATAAATTAATTTTGGAAAAAGAATATTTCTGGTGTAATCAACAATCCTGAGATAAAGAGACTAATTTGGATTACTGGGTGACCTCTGCATTCAATGGCAAGTGTCCTTAAAAACCAAAGACAAAAGGCTATTTGAGACACACCAAAAAAGAGAAGATGCAGAGACGGTGAAGACTCAACAAAACCATGAATACAGAGATTGCAGTGTTGAGGTCACAAGTCAAGGACTGTTAGCAGCCAACAGAAAATGGAAGAGTCGACAAATGGATTTTGTTCTACCAAAAACCTTTAGAGAGAGTGTAGCCCTGCTGACACCTTGATTTTGGACTTTGTCTTTGGAACGCTGAGAGAATAATTGTCTGTTGTTTTCATTCATCCACTTTGGGGGTTTTTTACAGTATCTCTTAGGGCACAAATAAATTGCTTCTCCTCCAATTGGCAGAAGGTAATTTGCAGAAGAAAATAAAGATAGAGATCTTTTGAATTTTCTAATAAAATTTAACATGAACTACACCTCCAAGCATATAGCCCAATGGGAGTGGAGTACTAATATAATGAATCTTAGAAGAATGTCTCTGGTTTAAGATTGTTTATGATTAAAAAAAAACCCTAAATATACAGATTTACAAGTCATGGATCTCCAGAAAATGTGCACTTCTCCTAGAGTGCACTTTAAATCATTTTATATATTAAATATAAGTCTCCCATGTAGACCACATCTAACATTCTGGGTCCAAGGTTGCACGTGCGATGCTTGAAGGAAGAAGGGCCTTAGAATGTACAAGTTATCTCTGACCGCTCTCTGACTCATCTATGCCTTTTGATTGCTTGCATTCCAGGAATTATCAGTAAGTCTGGACAGTGGGTAAAATCTGTGACTTGTGTGAGACTCATTGACAATCTGAAATCAAATAAACTGGAGACAAGAGCATTCTGAGAATGTTATCTGAAAAATTATGTGTGCTGAGATCTGGTGTAGTTGCTAGCTTATGTGGTAGGCAAAATAATAAAATAATTCCCTCCCCCACCCGATATTTTCTTACCCCTGCTATGTACAACCTGAAATTTCCCCTCATTTGCATAGAAGTAAGGCCTGTGAATATGATAAGAGCTCCTTCCTTCATCAGGTTATGTTAGATGGTAAAGGTGATATGATAATTACTACTAGGATCATGCTACATTTTGCAAGATTCTCTCTGAGTGGACTAAAGCAAGGTTTTCTGATTGTATTTGAAAAAACAAACTGTGTGGTTCTGAGAAGACCTGTGAAAGGACCATATGACAAAGACCTGAGGATGGCTCCTAGTAGCTAAGAGGATGCCACAGTCAACAACTAGCAAGAAAACAGGAACCTCAGTTACACAGTTGTGCCTCTCTAAGCTTGGAAAGAGGTCCTACTGCATCATTCATGTGAGAAGAGACTCTGACAACTTGACTGCCATTTGCCAAGACCTCTAGAACAAGATCCAGTTGGGTGGTTCCTGGAGTCCTGATCCACACACATGGTAAGATTAATAAATGTTATGCTATTTTGCTAAATCTGTAGTAATTTGTTACAAAAAATAGGAGAGGAAAACATAATCATTTTTAAAAGTGTGCTATTGGATAAATTTTCTGGCTAAAATTTCTTGGAGTGCAAGAACCCTCGTGTAAGAAAAAGAGGACATGTGACAAGAATGCAAGGAAGTCTGCAATGAGGAGAAAAGGTCGGCGCAGATGGTACAGGATTCAACTTAGGGATTTTTACATTTTATCAACACATTGTATAGGCAAGCATTTGGAAGTTTCCAAACAGGGGTTGGATATAATCAAACTGAGATTTTTTTTTTACAAGATCATTTTGCTAATGTGCTATTTATGCTGTAAAAAGCTAACTCAATTAGTGGCTGAAAGAAACACCAGCTTGTTTCTTACATTTCTCTGCTTTGTAATGCTGACATGGCTCACAATAAACTAATATCCTAGTGATGTCAGACCCATGTTACTTTCAGACATTCTGGATGAGAAGTCATTTGCTTGATTTGTGAAGCTTCAGAGGCCACTTGAGTTCCTTGGCTGTGTCACTTTTCCTCTCTCCTCAAAGCCAGTGAGGTTATATCTCCTCTCTGCATTCTTATTTCCCTGTGACCACAACCAGGAAAGGTTATCCAGTTTTAGAATTTGTGATTAGATTGGGTCCATCCAAATAATTCCGCATGATCTCCCATCTCAAGTTCCTTAATGTAATTACATCTGCTAGTTCTCTTCGCCATGGAACATATGTTCTCAAGTTTCATGGGTTAGACAGAATACAGACTTCCTTGGGGTTCATTATTCTGCCTACTATAATCACCGACTGCCCATGGGGAATGGAATAGAGACAACAGTGGTTGAGGCAAACATAGTAGGAATCTATTTCAGAATCCAGGAGTCGTTAGAGCTTAATCCACAGCAAGACAGGAACAGAGACAGTTGGTCAAGTTTGTAAGATATTTGGATTATATTTACAGTATTTGATGTGAATGCAGGGCAGGAAGAAAGTGACCCAAGACTTTGGCTTCAGGGTCTGTGTAGATGGTAGCCAATATGCTGACCTAGGAATTACTACAGATGGAAGTGGATTTAAGGTTTATGATCTTTGTCTACTATTCAAAATAGCTTCCTTGACTGGAGGTCCCATTTGACCCAGCTATTTCCCTTCTAGGTATCTTCCCAGAAGAAGTAAAAACATCATACCACAATGATATATGTGTACCCATGTTTACAGCAGCACAATTTGTAATAGAGAGATCTTGGTAACAACCTAAATGACCATCAACTGAAGAATGGATAATAAAAAAGATGTGGTATTTTTATACAATGGAGTACTATTCAGCCATAAAGAAGGGTACACTTGAGTCTTTCATAGGTAAATGGATGCAACTAGAGACCGTACTCATAAGTGAAATAAATCAGATTCATATGTGTAAACTTCTCCCTAGTATGAGAAACTGAAAAAAATAATATATATGAAAGATAGTTAAGATAGTTATACTATTAATTTATCTTAGTTGAAAAGAAAGGTTTATGCTACTATTATTTGGATAATTAAATGCAGGTATCTTGTAATCTGAGTAACTAATTTACAGATAACAATACACAATGTATTAACCAGTATTACCCTCTAATTATTGTGTTTCAAAGTTTTGGGTTTTTTTTTTCTCTTCAATATAAAAAAGTAAAGAAATAAAATAACTTCCTTTTGCACTATTAGATTTAATCTCCACTTACTACCCTACTCTCATCCACAGAAAAATGACCTTTATGCTTTACATTAATAGGTTCTTATTTCCAGTTTCATTCAAACGGTAAGGTAGAACAAAGAAATCAAAGGAAAAGAGGAAAGTAAGTATATACAGTAAGTCCCTGACATATGATTGAGTACCATTCTGGGAGAATGTTCATAAGTCACACTGATTTGTAAGTCCAAAAAAGTGAGTCTTATACACCTTTGACACAAATATACAATGTAAAGCATTAAAAAAGCACTGCATACAAACACACACTACAGTACTCCCCAATGGTACTGTTACTGTACACTGTCGCACTGTACAGTTAGCACACAGGAGCACAGCTGTGACAATAGCCAGTAGACAAATGAGCTACTTCTGCAATTTTTTCACATCTGCAAACTTTTGTAATGGGAGGTCTGTTCATGTCGGTGAGTTTCCAACTGAAATGTTCTAAGACAGGGACTTACTGTATTTATTCCACTCCGTCTCTTCCTACAGGGTTCTCTTGGGTTGGCTTTGTCTCCCTGTCAGGCAGCCCTCTGTCAATCATTGTCTCTTTCATTCTCTTCCTAAGTCCCTCTCCCTATTTGTAACCACTTTCTTCCTTTGACCTTCAGACCCAAGAGTACCAATAGCTTGCTGCTGTTACGAGGCTCACAGTAACGCACCAAACCCCGTTGCTTTTTTTCACTTTGTGCACAATTTTGTGAATAGATCTTTTACGAAAATTTCTTCAGTTTCCTGACAGAAGCCTAAATGATACACATTCAATATAAAGCATATTGATTTACAGGTGATTTGAAGGCAACTTAGTGGAAATTTGCATGATCTAAAAGGTGATAAAGTATGAATTGGAGATATGAAGATGGATGTTAACAGCATAGAGATAATAACTGGAACTTTCTCAATTGGTGAGATCATTCAGGAAGACCATTCAGATTTTAAATGGAAGGAAATAACACCTCAGATAGAACAAAGAGAAGTCCTAGTGTTTAAATTTTGAGATTAAGAGCTGAGCAAAAAAATTAGAATTAGGCAGAAAAGTAAAAGAAAAACCCAAAATAATAGGATGACATGAAAAGAACAAAAGGGATTTAAAATGAAAACATGGTGGAGTATATCAAATGTTGCTAGGCTGTAATTTCTGAAGGACACTAAAAAGTGATCATTGAATTGAATAATATGGATTATGAATTTTATATGTATATATTAACAATTTACTTTTATGCAATAAAAACTTACTAGGGATAAATTATGGCAAAGTTGTAACTTAGTTTCTCATCTACCTGGACACTTAAATCCAAAGCATACATCAGTTTAGATGCAGTGGTAAAATAAACCAATAATACAAAACTCTGTAAAACTCTAAAGGAAAGAAAATATCAGCTACCATTTATTGGGTTATATCTATGTGTAACACATACATTGTCTTCTTAAAATATTTGCAAAAGTATTAGACAGTAGGTACTATTATTAAATCTGTATTTATTCTTAACAGAAAAGGAAGTTGATGTTTGAAAGCAATAAGAAATTTTCTGAGACCTATGTTTAGTAAATGAATGAGCTGAGAATTAAATGTTTTTGACAAACTCAGGCTTTTAAGCTGTATATAAAGGACAATTTTGCTAAAGAAGGCTTTCACCCTATCAAGAACAATCAATACATAGCCTTTGGATTCTATGAATTCTTTAAGATTTTAAGCAATATGTCTGGATTCACAGGTTCTGGTAGTTGCAAAAGAACACAAAGGTCTCAGGTGTCTTTATTCACTTTCCCCCAACCAGTATGTTTTAAGAACTGTAACACAATGATAAGCCAGGAAATTGACATTGTGTGTGCATAATACGACATTGTATATACAATGTGTGTGCACAGTTCTGTCATTTTATTACAAATGTAGATTGTGCAACCATCACGACAATCAAGATAAAAATTTCTCCATTTCAAAGATTTTCTTTATACTACTCCTTTATAGTCAGATCCACTGCCACTCCCCTGCCATTTCTAACCCCCAACAACCATTCATCTGCTATCATCCTTATACTTTTGTCATTGTGAAAATGTCATGCAAACTGAATCCAGCAGTATATGGCCTTCTGGTATTGACATTTTAAAAACTGAGTACTATGTTCTTGAAAGCCATTCATATTGTCAAATGTTTAGCAATCCAACCTTCTTTATTGCAGAGCAGTATTCCAAGATATAGATATATTTCTAACTTAAGGGTGCTTTGACCACTTTAAGTTCAAGACAATTACAAACAAAGTAGCTATGAACAGTTGGGTAGTTCTTGTGGATGTGGGTTTTTGTTTTTCTGACATAAATGTGCAGAAGAGCAATTACTGAGTTGTACGATAAATATAGATAAGAAACTGCCAAACCACTTCCCAGAGTGATGATATGATATGATATTACCATCAACAGTGAATGTGAGATGCAGTTTATCAGCTTCATCAGCAGCATTTGGAATACCAGGTGTTTTCTATTTTTCAAATAGGTATGAGTGATAGCTCATTATGGACTTAATTCACATTTGCCTAATGGCTGGTGATGTTCAGTGTCTTTCTATATGCTTCATTGCCTTGTCATCTGCATTTTTTGTGAAATATTTCATTTCTTTTGTCCATTTGTTAATTGAATTATTTGATTTTTATCACTGTTCAGTTTTAAGAGTGTTTTATATTCTCTAGATATAATTTCTTTGCCAGGTATGATTTTTACAAAATATTTCTCCCAGTCTGAAGCTTAACTTTTCTTTCTTTTCTTTTCTCTTCCCTTTTTTTTTTTTTTTTTTTTTTTTTTGTGGTGGGGGAAGGGTTCCAGGAATTGAACTCAAGACCTCAGGTTTGCCAGAAAGGTGCTGCACCACTGAGCTAAATTCCTAAAACTTATCTTTTATCATTTTGCCAGGTCTTTCACTGAGCAAAGATTTTTAATTACTTATATGTATGTATGTATATACCCACACATTTGGTATATGTCGTACGTGTATGCATTGTTTTCATATAACATAAATTTTATCTATAAACTATAACGACATCAACTTGCAAGTCTTTCATAAGGGTGTCATTGTCTGGACCAGAAATTCTGTTATTTACACTTGAGTCTTGGCAATGGCACATGAGACAGTAAATATCATGGTTTATTTCACACCAGGCACTTTAAAATGATGTTCATTCAAAACTTGGAGCTGCTTGTGGGCAAGCCACTACTAATCCATGTGAACTGCATATTGATATGGGCTACTCTTTCAAAGATTTTCAGAACAGCTTCATTCAAGATAGTAACTGTTTCATAAGCAGCATGAGAAGGATTTTAGAGTCAGAGATTTAAAAACATTGGAAGGCAGGATTCCAAGAGATTGAAGTTATACACTACAATTTAGGGCAATTTCTTAGAGATCAACATTTGTAAGAAATAGCTGTACTCCATTTCATAGCTGAGTAAGCCAAATACATACACTGGAATGTATAAAACAAACTTTGAAGGACAGTGTTTTATAATGTGTATGTGAATAAACCCTTTAAGAAGGATATTCTATGGGGTGATCAGGTTTATTTTAGTATTAAAGTGAAAACGGAGGCAATTTTCTACCTTAAAATTTTCTGGGTTTGACTTCTTTTTTTTTAATTGATTTAAATTTCATTAAGAGTATTAACATGACACAAGAAGATGTGTATCTTTTCTTGTAAATATCAGATTCAGTATTATTAATTCTAGGTTTGTATTGGTATGTAAACCATACATTGTAATGATACATGGTACTCCTTTAGTTATTCTCTTGCTAGAAAAACAGATAAATTAAGTATTTGCACGTCAAATTTCTTAATATCTATTAGCTGAGGGGAGGTGGTTTTCTTTGGTCTTTTTGTTTTTTGACAGTCACAAAGAAAAATTCCATCAAAGATAAGATAATCTAGTTTGTAAAATCAGATTGCCTCTGCAACTTTAGTATTTTATTAGAAATACTTCTCTTAATAAGAATCTAGAGGATATGCTTAAAATTTCAATTTAATAAAATATCCTGAAGTATTCTGAGGTTTCTTCCCAGGAAATACTTTTTTAAAAAAATGATTGCTTCAACTGTAAAAAGGATGTTATTTTGAAACTAATGAATTACGGCTTATAGAACAGTTTTACATTGCTTGCCCTGTTCCCCATGAGCTTCCGGCTTTGGACAAAAATATCTTCGGTGGTGATAAACTTGTAGATCATTCAAGACCACCCTTTCACTGAGGAAGAAATCAGTAATTAGATAAGAGGCTGGTGGGTTAACCTTAGCACTTGGGTCTGTTCAACTGTGGCTTAGTGTACATTCCATTCTCTCAATTAAGTTCCTGAAAGATTCTTGAGGAAATAAGGGGGAAAGGGCAAATTGCCTAGAAAATCA
>RJWM01028492.1:0-26655 GCA_004363535.1 Dasyprocta punctata
GTTGTAGCCCAAGCCGGCCTCGAACTCACAACGCTCCGCCTACCTCTGCCTCCCGAGTGCTGGGATTAAAGGCGTGTGCCACCACGCCCGGCTATCGAGTGCCCTTTAAAACCCACAATTCCCACTTCCTGTTTGAAATGAGACCCGTCAGAGCCCTGAGGAAGATCGGGCCCAAGTGAGTCACTGCCCCAGTTGTGGCCGGTGTTGTATAGCATCTTTCTGGTTCTCCAGCTGACCTTTGGGTGATTGGAATGAAATCAGCGCAAGTCCTCCGTCTGTGGGTGAGAAAGAAAAATAAATGCTAGGAAGTAGTGTGATGTATGCGGCATTTTTGTGTGGGGGGGCGGGGCGGGGAGTGTGTTGTTATCCCATTGTGGAGTTTCTGGCTCATTAGAAAACCAGGATGCAGCCGGGCATGGTGGCGCACGCCTTTAATGCCAGCACTCTGGAGGCTGAGGTAGGAGGAGCATTGTGAGTTCGAGGCCCGCTTGGGCTACAATACGAGCACACGGCTGGCCTGAGCTACATAGTGCGACCCTGCCTCAAAAAACCTAGGGCTGGGAGTTTGGCTCAGTGACTTAAGCGCCTGTCTGGCAGGCGCGAGGTTGTGAGTTCAATCCCTGGTGCCACAAAAAAAGAAAACCAGGATGCTTCCAGGGTGAAGGTCCTGAAGAATCGAGCTGTGTTTTTTCCACATTCTGTGTTGCCAAGAAACTGAGCATTTTCACAGAAAAATAAATAGAAAAACGCGATGGCAAACGAAGGCTTAGCTATTGACCGAATGAGAGCGAGTTCTTCTTCCTGTCTTGCTGCACTTTTGCCGGCGAACTTTGCAAACCCAAACTACCCTCTGTGAGGTCGGTGGGTCTGGGTGGGGAAGGGGGCGTCCAGCATGGTGTAGCGTGGATTCCTACCCCGATGCGATTCTGGGAAACACCCTTGTGCCAGCAGCAGGGGCGCACTCGGGTCTGCTCCGCTCGTGGATACCAGCTGTTTGCATGGGTGTTTGCATTGCATGCTCCTGCGTGATAACCAGGAGCAGATGGAAACCTCTGATATCGCCATACCACAGCCTGGCCTTGCCTCTGCGAGCTGGTGGGTGAGACCCATCGCCAGGCACCAAGGGAAAGGTGTGGCCTTGAGCTCTCTTCCCTCCTGTCTCCATAACCCACTGTGACTGCAACTCAGGGCCTGTCCGCACCTTGGCAGTGATGTGGGAAGGTTCTCCCAGCTCAGGGCTGAAGCCACAGGGCTGGGAGCAGCACTGGTTTCACCCCAAGGCAGAGGCACCCGTGGGTGTGGGGCATCCCAGGAGGTGCATTTTCTCAGATCAGCTTTCAGACAGTCACCCTCACTGTTCATGCTACACAGAGGCCCTGATGCTCCAGAAGGAAGTAAAGTCGCGTTCATACGAGTGAAGTCCTGTTCATCCAACAGGCGCCTGGCCAGCCCTGCCTTGTGTGATGCTCCTAAGAAAAACACCTGGAGCAGTTTCTGCACGACTGCGTAACATTGTGATGATTATCTCCATTCTAGGGAATCTTTATGTTAAAAGGACAGTAGTTGGCAGTGGGTACATTTTTCAAGCAAGAGATGCTACATTTGAGTTCTCAGGAGACTGAGCAGGCAGTAATTGCACAGGGTTGGTATGAGCTGCTCTTGGATTTGGGAAATTTCTCTGGGAAGTTTCCAGACCGATGTTGTCCCTACCGATCCTGCTTCTGTGCTTTTTTTTTTTTTTTTAATAAGAATATGATCTCTTAAGAATCTACTTTCTGACCCTCTCCGTTGGTGACTTCCCTGCCCAGAGAGGGTAAGAATGACTTTAGAAAGCAACTTCTGAAGAATTCATAAGTAAGATTTAGCCATGAGGGATCTTCTGTGAGGTATAAGAGCTTGTGGGGGAAAAAATCTGGAGACAAATATAATCAGAGAAGATTGCAGGTGGTAAGTTGTTATTTCAAATGATTTTAGTCTTGGATTTAATACATGCACACCCATGATTATAACAGTAGAATTTGTCATAGCTAGATCTGTCCACCATCAGATGAATGCACAAGGAAAATGTGGTATTTACACACGGTGAAGCACTATTCAGGCATATAGATAAATTTGAGCCGGGTGTGGTGGCACACACATGTAATCCCAGCACTTGGGAGGCTGAGGCAGGAGAATCACCTGGAGTCCAAGGCCAACCTGGGCACATACTGAGTTCATAGCCAACCAGAACTACATAGCGAAACCCTGTCTCCAAAAAACAAAACAAAACAAAACAAAATAAAAAGATAAACTTCAGTCATCTGTAGGTATAAATGGTACAATATAAGGACATAATGTTAACTGAAATAAGTAAGACACACAAGATTGAATATCACACAGTTTTTCTTATATGAGAAACTCAAATATGCACATCCACACAAAGTGCAAAATAGAAGACAGATAAATAAGAAGTCGGGAGAAGGTCAGTTCATTCCCCAACTTACCTACTTTGTTATTTCAAAAGTATTTTCATATCTATGCTAGTTTGCTTCCTGTATGCTACTAGTTTTTTAGTTTGTTGGAAAGAAAGTTTGTGCTCTTATATGTTTTTTTATGAGAACCTTTCTGTCTTGTACTCTGAGGAACTACTTTGAAGATAATGGCACACAATGCATTAACTGTCATTCTGTTATTATTTTGTTATGAAACTTTATTTTGTTATGAAACTAAAATGAAAGTGTAAAGATCTCTCCTTGGAATTAATAGGTACAGTACCTTGAATGGGTCTCCTTCCTTCTCTTTCCTTTCTTCTCTTCCTTCCTTCCTTTTTTCTTCCTTCCCTCCCTTCCGATCTCCCTCTCTTCCTTCCTGCTTTACTTTGCTGGGGATGGAACCCAAAACCTTGATGTGTGTTAGGTCAGCCCTGAGCTCTACTCCAAACCCTTTTTAGTTTTTTTCTCTCAAGTTATTAGGAAATCCCTGAATCCTTGGTTTCTCCAGCTGGCATACCTCCGAATGCTGCACTTTGCATTTTTGTCCCTGCGTGGCACCCATAGGGAGTTGATTCTGGGACTTTCCCTGGATACCAAACTGCTTAGATGCCCGAGTCCATCCTGTAAGATGCATCATATTTCCATAGACCCCACGCGCATCCTTCTGCAGATTTGAGGTCATCTCTGGGTAGCTTACAACGCCAATACGATGTAAACTATGTGCGAGTGGATGTTGCTCGTAGCAGTCAGGGGATAATGACCGGAAGGAGGGTCTCTGTGCTTGGCCGGCTGCGTGGACAGGACCGTACAGCCCCAGAGGCCCGACTGTGACCTACCTGGCGGCATGGCCCTTGGGGAGTCGCGTTTGAATTTCTAACCCTCCTTGTCACTCTCTGCACTGTGCAGTTGCACAACTGGACAGAGGGGCTGGGGCTTCAGGGGTTTCCAAAGCAAACTCACGGTCAGTTCAAGTAAGACGTCATAGACTGTGTATCTGAGGCCTAGGAAAACGCGCAAGTTCGTTCCCTTCGCTGTCCCTGGCTCGGACCGCACCCTCTCACCGTGGTAAGGGCGCGGCTGCTCTGTCCTTTTATAGAATTCGTGCCCGAGAACTCTGCTTGGGCAAAGTGGTGCAGGGAGGCCGGGGCTCAAAGAGGGGTCCCCAGCGGGTGCACCCAGTCCCCCTCCAGTGATCTGAACCCTGTCCAACTGAGGAAGCCCCTCACACAGACATGCAGGATTGGTTTGCTGGAGCTGGGAAGTGCACCAGGAGTTGTGATGGCAAAGCTTTTCTACCCCATGATCTGTGGCATCTGTGAGTCACACGCCAAGTCCACTTGGTGACAGACCAGTGGCCGGCTACCCTGCGAGAAGAGGGAGCTGGTTATTGCTTTGTGAGACGTAAATACCTTTTGTCCAAATGCTAACCCCTTGTCGGATGCAGAGAATTCCCGTAATAAATAACTTTCCAGAGTCATCGCCAGCAGGAATCCTCAGAACGGCTCCTGCTTTTCAGGGTCTTGCTGGCTTCTGGCAAACAAGATGAAAGGGAATCCTGAACCTCGCGCTGATGAACAGCCTGGGGTGCAAACAGCACAGCTTAGGAATCAATCTCTCCCTTTGGTCTTGAGGATGCGACCCGGGGCTTTGCACGTTCTGGGCAACCGTTCTACCACTGAGCTGAGTCCCCAGCCCTTTCTCAGTTTTATTGTGAGACAGAATCTCAGGCAGTTGCCCAGGCTGGCCTTGAGCTTGCACTCTTTCTGCCTCAGCCTCCACAGCAGATGGGGTTACAGGTGTGCACCTTCACACCTAGCCGAAGTTAATTTTCCTTTTAAGGGGACCAGTACTCTGCATTGATTTGTCACTGGCCCAACAGTTTAAACCAGCGCTTAATATCTACAGCTCAGATTTTGGAAACGCCATCTTACAATTCCAAATGGGTCGAATCAGATCGAGCCTCCGTAGGGGGCTACATTTAAAATAACCTGCCCTTGCATAGTGAGAGGGGAGCACATTCCTGAAGGTCTGGGCCTGCAGTGCAGAACCTTTCAGAGATAAGAGCCCAAACTGCAGCCCCAAATCCACTTACCGAAAAATGCCAACGCTGCGATTAAATGTGAATACTGAGGTTTTAGCTTAGGAAAACAGCTCATGCATTAACATCTTTTGTCTTAAAAGGAAAACACAACAATACATGTGCCCTAGGTTTTCCACCACTAGCTAGGTGATCTAATTTTTAAATTGTTCCCATGAAGGCATTCTTAAATTTTGTAACACTTTGCCTTTCCTTTGGGTAAACAAAATTACTTTAGTGGTGCAACCACTGTGGAAATCAGTGTGAAGATTCCTCAGAAAACTAGGATTGGAGGTCCCATTGATCCCAGTTATTCCCCTTCTGGGTATTTTTCCAGAAGAATTGAAAACATCATACCACAGTGATCTATGTGCACCCATGTTTATAGCAGCACAATTTGTAATAGCCGGATCTTGGAAACAACCCAAATGCACATCAACTCAGGAATGGATAAAAAAGGTTTTGTATTTTTATACAATGGAGTAGTCCTCAGATTAAAAAGAAAGGTAAACTTGAGACTTTTATAGGTAAATAGATGCAACTTGAGACCATACTCATAAGTCAAATAAATCAGACTTGCATGTGTAAACACCATATTGTCTCCCTAGTGTAAGAAACTGAAAGAGTAAATGAGACCTAAAAGGTGCAATAGATATTGTGAAAAGGAAAGAAACTGCTCAAAATGAAAGAACAACTGGGATGGGGGAAAGAAGGAAGGGGGAAAACATATATATACACACACATACATACACGCAAGATAGCTAAGATAATTGTATACTCATTCTGTTAATTCACAAAAAGGAACAGGTAGTGCTTATACTGTTTGATCAATTTTGCATACCTGTATCTGATAATCCGAGCAACTATTTTGAAGACAACAATATGCAATATAGTAACCATTGCTAATTTCCTGTCATCTTGTTTTGAAATTCTGTATTTTTTATTGTTTTTATTTATTCTCTTGAAAATTAAAAAAAAAAAGCCACAAGGAGATTGTTTACACAACCCATGGGACCGAACTGTTGCCCTAGCTGATGTGGAGCAAATGTATTGTGGACAAATGTGTTGCTTTATCACTGAAGAATAGATGTGAAATCATGGAAAAATAGATGAAATCAGGATATGGTGGTGCAAGTCTGTAATCCTGGCACTCAGGAGGCTGAGGCAGGAGGCCAAGACTTGAGTTTGAAGCCAGCCAGGGCTACATAGTGAGTTCAAGGCCAGCCTGGACTACATAACGCGACCCTCCCCATCTCAAACAAAACCACCAAAAAAGCCCACATAAAATGTTGAACTAAAGATGGTTTAAATATAGCTTTGCCCATGTCATTTAAGTCTAGGAAGCAAGACAAGAAACTTCTGTAATTAGTTGGTGTGTGTGTGTGTAACCCGCCCTGCTTCCAGGATGGCCACAGAAAAAGTGTCAGCAAGATTTGCCAGGTGTCTGCACTTGTGGTTGGGCGGGGCTCAGCGGGATGCCCCCCTTTCTAGGGAAGCTACAGGAGGGAGCCAGTGAACCCTGAAGCCCGGTGGCCCTGCTTGCCTATAACACCAGCCGTGGCTGGAGTAACTAGTTATAAATAATTGAGCTGGAACTATTCATTTTCGACACAGTGGCTCTCATGTATGCGTACGGAAAAAGCTATAAGTGAGACTGAGTGAGGAGAGCGCTGAGGTGTGTGTAGAGGGGTGGAAGGTGGGGGAGACACAGCTTTGACGGAAGGTTTGACGCCCATGGCGGGGAAGGAAGGTGTCTTACAGGCTAGGCGGAGCTACACGGCTGTGAGGGCGTAGGGGACGGACCCCATGTGCAGGAGCGACTGGGGCTACTGGGAGAAGTGGCAGGGCATGCGGAGTCCCGCTCCTTACCTTAAGCCTGGGATCCTTTCTTTTCTGTTTTGTTTTCATTATTTGTGGGGCTGGAATGAGACCCTGAGCCTTGGCTATGCTGGGCAAGCCCTCTCCCACTGAGCCACATGCCCAGCCCCTCTGCTCTGTTTGAGAGGTGAGCTTAATGATCTGTTTCAGAGAACCAGTGGCCTTTGTTGACCCCATGGAATTGCCTGTCGTCTGTGGAATTCTGCAAGCATTCTTCCTGCAGAGGTATTAACGTGGAAGGGCAGCGAATGCCCCGCCTCGAGCAGTCCTTGGGCCCACACGCATATCCAGCTGCCCACCAGCCAGAACGGATTCTAAATGCCAAGGGGGCACAGACCCAGACAGAGCGTGCTTTAAAAGAAAGAAATGCATGAAATGCCCAGAATGTGTGGAAACATTGTGAACAGCCAGAAGTGCTCTTCAGGAACGTGGCTGTGGGCTGGCTCTGGGGTCGCAGGTTACAGAAGCCCAAAACCAGGAAGGGAATCCCGAGGCCGCCCTCACCCTTGGCCGGCCCATTCACTGCAGAAACCCCTTGATTTATCACAGGCTGTGTCCCATAAGCCCAGCGCAAGTCAAGATGTACTTAGTCTGCTGACCCTACAAACATCATAGCTTAGCATGATGTCTTCATCTTTTGGGGCTGCTGTAACCAAATACCATAAGCTGGTGATTTATAAACAACAACTGATTGCTTCAGTTCCGGGGACTGGAAGTCTGAGGTCAAGGCAGATTTGGGGTGTAGGGAAGGCCTGTTCTCTCACTGGTCGGCCCTTCCTGCTGTGCCCCCACATGGTGGAAGGGGTAGGGAGCTTCTTGGGGTCTGTTAGTATAAAGGGCTGTGATTCCAACCCTGAGGGATCCCTGAAGGCCCCATCTCCTAGAATCATCACCTTCAGGGTTAGCTTCCCACATCAGAATTTGGGGGACACAGATATGCAAAGCATGGCGCAGGGTTTGTACCACAAAGACCTGCAGTTTTCCTTTGTAACAGAGGAAAAAGCTCCCTTCCGCTCAGGTTACATCCCATTTGCCCGTTGACCCCAGCTGGTTTGATGGAAACACTTAGGACAGAATTATAAACAGGGCCACTGCCACCTGCTTTGTGCCCAGACCCCTGGGGAGCTGTGCCGCTCTGTATGGCGTTTGGATGATAAGGTGACAGCATCAGTCTGTCTCGGGTACCAGGCACCGTGCTGGGCACGGGACAGATGATGGAGGTGAAGCTGAGCTTTTAGAACCTGGGCGGGGAGCTCCAGCCTGAGTGTACACCAAACCCTGGTACAACCTGGTGGCTTTAACGCTCTGCTGCCTGTGTCCAGAGAAGTTCAGCCTCTGCCTGGGAGCAAAGGACGCTCAATTGGTGCGTCACATTTCCTGCTGGAGTTTTAAGGAGAAGTGGAAGGTTACCCAGAGGAGCTTTTGAAATAGAAAAGCCAATGGGCCAGGCCTGCAGACTTGGCTAACTGCAGTCAGGAGTAGAGAATGATGTAACGAATCAGTGTTTTAGGGCAATGGCGCCCCCGTCTCTGGGGCAAGCACAGCAGCCCACACACAGATGGTGGCAGAAATGGGGAGAGGGTAACACGCATGCCACCACTGGTGTCTCCCTTCACTGGTGATCTCTGTCCCCACAGGGGGTCACTGTGAGCCTGTGCACCATGTTGGCGGGGTCCTTGGGGCCACCTCTGCTGTCCGTGGAGGACTGTGGGATGCAGTGGCAGGGTGAGGAGTGGCATTTCTTGGTGGGGACCTGCCACTCCCCGGTCTTGAGTTTTTGTTGCATTTCATGAATTTCACAGGGATGCTGACAGCTAAATTCTGCACAGGACATACATTCATTTATAGCTGACCCCAAACAACATGGGTTCAAACTGCCCGAGTCTGTGTATATACGTGGATTTTTCTTTTGGAGGTTAATTTGACAAAAAGAACTTTCAGATGAACCAAGTAGTCTAGAAATACTGCAAGTTAGACAAAGGTTTGTCACAAGTGATGAGATGTATGTAGCTAGTGGTCTATTTCATTATGTTCTACCACCAAAATTACAGAAGCCTGTTTCCTCAAAAGTTAAAATTTAAGGGCAAGGGGTTCAGGTCAGTAGCAGAGGGCTTTCCTAGTCCAGATATTCCTGGTTTAACAACTTACCTGGTTAACAGCTGCTCAGACTTATGACCAAAACATGCTGTAAGGACTTATGACCCACCACTTGGACTTGCAAACAACATTAGGACTTACAGTGCAACAGCCTGAGACTGGTCTGGCCTTATGGTGGCTTCTTCTACAGTGTAGTACTGTCATTTTTGCTGACTGTACTGTACTCTGCAGTTCTGTGGTTGTATGTTCTGTTATACATTGCAGTACTGCATGTAAGAGGGATGCATGTAAAAGCAAAATCATCAAGTTGAAGTTTCCTTGCACTGTTTCTTTGTTCTGAATATTGCAGTGTACATACTTGTCTTAGTTACTTTTCGCTCGTTGCCGAGACAAAATACCTGACACCCAAAATTAGGGAAGGAAAGGCTTATTTCTTAGAGTTTCTCGGGAGTTTCAGTCCATACTCAGTTGGCTCCAAGGCAGTGTGGCATGGCGAGGCCGCCATTCATGGTGGCCACCAAACGGCAAGGCATGCTGGCAAGAGAGAAAGAGAGGGTGGAAGCAAGAAAGAGGAAGACCTTCCTCCCTTACACTGTATTTCATCTCCACCCCTGGGCGGATGCAGCACTCACATCATCAATCCTGGCACTAGACAACAAACCAATCACAAACGCCAGACTCAGCCTCATCAAATGTATATGAGGACTTGGGGGAATGTAGTATCACCCAATACAATACTATATACAATTCCTCATTTGGCAGCCAATTCATTTAATGACCTAGTCCCAGGAACGGAACTCAGTCATTAAAGAGGAGTATCTGTGTGTGTGTAAGGCCCTGGGCTCCATCTCCACTTTGCACACACACACAGAAAAAAAAAGTTAGAAAGTTCAAATCAAAATGATTGCATCCAAACACAGTTGAGAGAAATAGAAACCTATGAAAGGATGCAGGATTAAATCACAACTGTGTAAAATGAACGTAACTGCACTGTGGTAGTAATTTCATAGTCACCTGCTCTTGCTATTCTGAGAGCCAAAGGTTAGCCACAGATGGGCACCCCAAGCTCCTCTGTGTGTGTTTCCAGAAGCAGGTCACTGAGACACGCCCACGTGCTGGCCTGGAAGTGTGACCTGGGGACCATTGCAAGGCAGGGAGCTAGGACAGAGTGGTGTCTTTCTTCAAGTGGCTTCCCCTACCCTTGTAGCTGTGCCCCTGACTGTCTACCATCCCCTCACCCTACTCAGGTGAGGATAAGCCATTTCCCTGGAGCAGGAAGGCACCCTGTAAACCACCCCTGTGTGTTTACCCAAAAACACTGACTGGGGCTATGGGAGGTCAAGGCTGTAATTACAGCAGGATTTGGTTTTGCTGCTTTTCCTTGTCAATTTCAAGCAAACACTGTCTTTTTAATAGCAATGGTTGTAAGATGAGTGACCTTCTATGCTGTTTTTGGTTGTCAAGTGTAGAGCTATCTGGCCTGGCTCTGTGTTACTCATGGAGTTATGTGCCTTCAAGGCAGAGAAGGATAAAATGAATGATTCTCAAGTTCAAATCCTGGCTGTGTCTTCACCCTCCTTCTTCCCTTCCTCCCCTCAACTCCCTGTGTCTGTGATGTTGAGGATTGAACCTCGGGCCTTCACACTGTACTATAGTTCTGCCCTCTTTTATTTTTTTATTGTGAGCCAGAGTCTCTGAATTGCTTGGACTGGGATCAAACTTGTCACCCTCCTGCCTCAGCCTCCTAGCATGCTGAGATTACAGGCCTGGCTTTACGTTCCATTGTTAGTAAGAGGGAGTGTCTGAATTTCAGCATAGCTGGCCACCAGTTTTCTAGTTGCTTGACAACACCGAGTCATTTTCAGCCATGCAGCTTACTACTTAGCGGCCCTTGTCAATTCTGAGATCATGTGGCTCAGGGTGCTTTGTCATGGGGGGAACTGGGATCCATGAAGTCACATCCTCTGCAGGGCTCCATGCTAGACTCATCTCTTTTGGGTGGCTTTGAAGTTGAACATCTGCATGCATATGCACATGCCCATACACATACGTGTACACATACACATACGAGAGATACCAGGGATTGAACCTATGTCCTTGTGTGTGCCAGTAATCACATGCTTTGCCACTAAGCTACGCTCCCAGTACTAACATGTGGTTTCTTTAATGGCAGTTGCTTAATTAAGTGAAGAGGCAATTTCTTTCCCTCCCGATTGGACGATGAGGGGTAGGTGGAGCTGACTGAAATGTGCATGTACAAGCTCATTGAATTTCAGTTCTGAGGTGATATAATGTGTTAGTTAGCTTTCTGTCACTATAGCCAACACCTGAGATGATCATCCTAAAGGAGGAAAGGTTTATATTGGCTCGTGGTTTTGGAGGTTGCAGTCCATGGTCATTAGGCCCATGGCGAGGGAAAACATCAGTGCATGATGAAGCCAAACCAATCACTTCATGGTGACTGAGAAAGGAAGGAGGGAGATAGGAGGAGATCAGGGCCCCCATCTGCCCTTGGAGAGTTACATCCCCAGCGTCCTAACTTCCAGCCACTTAACCCTGCCTGCTTAAAGTTCCACAGTCTCCCCATCATGCCATAGGCTGGTGACCAAGCCTTCAACCACATGGCCTGGGAAGGACATTTCTGATCCAGACCGTAACATATGCTACTTAATAAATGATGGTGGAATGAGTTTTCTCCCCTTTGGAAATGTCAAAAAGGTCTCGGTGATCTTAAGTATCACATATTTTCTAATAATTAGTCCTGGTTGACTCAGGCATGGGGCAGTAGTATACCAAAGATCTAAGAGCAAATTTGGGACTCAGTTCTCCCTTAAATATTGAAATGTTTGTGTGAATCCACATGGAGCTGGCATTCTTGGGTCAGTCCTTGTGACTAAAAAGTCCTCATGCATAAAGCCTTGAATAATGCAATGGAAAAGTCTTGGAGTAAAGGAGGATTTGTTCACTTTTCAGACATCCCAAGAAGTGAGCCTAAAAACAGGCGAATTATCTGCTCATGGATTTGAGCAGTTTACTGCCTTTCTCTGTGAATGTATCATTCTCCTTTAAGAGAAGCGGTTTCAGATATTTTATTTTCTTTTGGTGCTGGGCTAGAATCCAGGCTCTTGCTCCGACAAACGAAACTCTGCCATTGAGCTACACCTTCAGCCCCTCTGAACTTTAAATTAATTCTTCTAGAGGACTCATTGCTGAGACTGGAGAAAGAGCTCATTACTGTAATGATTTCTCGTCCATTGTGTGGTTTGTAGTCTTGGTCCCTGATGCCCTGCTAAACCATTGTTTCCTGTCTGTTTCATTGATCTAAAACCTACTGACCACGTCTGTTTCAAGTGACCATCTAAGTGATGTCAAGCACAAAACAGATGCTTGTATGGATACGTGTAGAGATGTCAGTATGCTAAACAGATGTGCTTATGTGTATGTGTGCACTTGTGGACATTTGGTAATCACTGATACAGCTAATCCCAGCCAGGTGCACTGGCACACACAAGTAATCCCAGCACTGTGGGAAGCCAAGGCAGGAGGATCAAAGTTCAAACCCAGTCGGGACCACTTCGTGACTTAGGGATTGAAAATGGTAGAAATGTAGTTCAGTATGAGAGCCCTGGGTTCAAGCCCCAGAATTTAAAAATAAAAATAGCTAATTCCTAATGTTGGATCTTGTAGGATTTTCTATCTGCAATTCCCTGCAAGGGGCACTGAGGCTTCCTGTGCTAGCGGTTATCTCAGATTGTAGCACGGCCATATAGGTAACCACCCACAGGGTAGCTTAGAACACACATTCCCTCTCAGCTCTGGAGGCCGGGCAGCCCAGCTGGGGCGTCACCATGGTCATGCTTTCTACAGCCCCTCTAGAGCAGAGGTGGCACGCCTGTGGCACTCGTGTGCCACCACGGGCTCTTAGCACCAAAAGCTCTAAACAGTTGACCGTCGCTGCTCTAGAGAAAGGGTCCTTTCTTGTGTCTTTCTAGCTCCGGGTGGCTCCAGTCTTTGCTTCTTGTCACATGGCCTTCTCCCCTGGGGCTCCTGGCCTTCTTCCGGCACGTTCCTGTATTTTTCTGTGGCCATCTCGTTCAGGCCGCAAGTCACATGCGATTAGGGGCCCACCCTAATTTGTCCTTATCATGACTTAGTTACATTTATGGCAATTCCGTTTCTGTGGCTCATGACCTCAGCTTGTCATTTCGGGGGTCCCAGTTCAATCCGTCACAGTGGTCATGCCCCACCCCTCCCTGCTCCCAGATTCCCGCGTTTACCCCATGGTAACTCCGTGACCCTGCATGCCCTGTGCCCATGGGCCGTTAGCTGCTGGCAGAGCAGCCGAAGCAATGCAAAATGACACATCTTTGTCTCCAATAAGACTAACATGCGAACGCAGCTAAGCTCCGGGCACAGTGTTCCGTAAGAGGTCCGCGCGCCCGCCGCGCTCTACCCGCACAGCACAGCCAAGCGTGAGGGTTCAAAGGCAGCTCAGCAGTCACAATGAATTTGGGCGTGCAGGCTTTCCTGCCATGCAGATTTTACAGTCATGTGCACTCAGGGCATTTGGTCCGGGTCGCGCCTTTCCATGTGGCTGAATGGCAGGAATGCCGTGTGTGCAGACACTGGTCTGGTAGGGGCGTGGGCCCAGGAAACCGTGATGTAGCCAGGCTGGCTCGCCCAAGACGGGCCAAGGCTGGGACCTGGAGCCCAGCCCTGATGCTGTTCTGGACACAGGGTTCAAGGAGGGCAGAAGCAGTCTGGCCCTCTTGCTTTTGGTTGCTGGCATCGGGCTGGGCTTTCCATGGAGTCTTGCACGGTTTTCCCGACAAGGAATCAGCCTGTGCAGGAGTTTGGGGTGCCGCGCTAGTCCTCTTTCAAGACACTTGGCTCTTTCAGGGAAATGTACTAAGCTGTGTTTTGGGGAAGTGCTCCACGTTTGGAAGTCTCAGAGCGGGGCAGGTGACACTTCGACCTTGGAATTTCCTCTCTTGGTGGCAGTGGCTTTGCCTGGTAACAGGAGTCACGTGGGTGTGGAGTCACCGGGTTTGTCCTTCAGGGAGCAGAGCCGGGGCCTCTGGAGGATCGGCTTCCTTGGCCGTGCTGACGGGGAGGACTGTGTCAGGCGTGATTATTAGATCCCAGGTAATGAGCATGTTGTGTCCATCTGTCCTGTTTGTTCTGGAAGACAACATTGGACTCATAAAGGAGCTACCCAAACAAGGCTGGACTCGTGCTACGTGGGGGGAAAGTCCATTCTGTTTTGTGACATAGGCCAAGTAGTTTAGAGTCACAGAGGCGTACTCGCTTCAGGGAAACCTGTTCTTCATGGCGATGGAGGAGCTTCTCGTGTCTTTCTGTGAAGAATTTCCGGAAATAGATCAGAAGAGGTTAGGGCCGGCCTCGCGGTAAATCAAGAACCGAAACAGAGACTTTCTTCAAATCTAATAAAAATGCCACTTATTACCATCTGGATGTGTAGGTGCTTAGCTGAGAAAGGTGAGAACAACTGAGACTTCGGGGGGAAACACGTGTCCATCCGCTTTCTGGATCTCGGAGGTAGATGATGACCCGAGTAGAATTCAGTGTTATCAAAAGCAGACACATTGCTGGGGACCAGACAGATCCATTCCGTTTGCTGGGTCTTTTGTCTGTTAGTGTTTGTGTGTGTGCCCGAAGGCAGGTAGAAGTCAATAATAATGACTGACTTGGCAGGGATGGATTGGAGCTGGGGGTTCCAGTGCCACATTCTCTCCTTTCTACTGAGGATCGCCTGTATTCGTTTGCTGTAGATTGCTGTGGAACAGATTAGCCCAGAACTCAGCAGGTGCTTGATGGTCTCACACAGATCGTGGAATCTGGAATCCAGGTGTAGCCCAGGTGGCAGCTGCTGACGTAGGGCCCTGCAGTAGGCACAGTCAAGGTGTCAGCCTGGGTTGCAATCTTTGAAAACATCTGGGGCCAGAGGATCCACTGTGTGCTTTCTCCACACGTGAGTGGCATGCTGTGACTTCCGTCTGGTTCCGCACCAGCTCCGCTAAGCGTGGAATGGGCAGCGCCAGAGTGGGAATCCAACAGACAGGGCTCCTTGGGCACCGTCTAAGACGCTGCCTGCCACAACCCGCTTTCATTTCTGTTCCCATTGGTGTTGTGGTTAGAGAAGGATGCCTTGGAGACGGTAATCCTCACCAGAAATCCGTGGGGAAAGCAGGCCTCTTCCCTCACCCACAGTGGGTACCCAAGAACCCTGGTGGATGGCTACCTCAGACCATGGACAACACCGATCCCCATAGATGCTGCTGTTCCCATACATACAAAGCGAGGGTAAACTTCGGTCTGTTCGCTTAAAGGAGTCACTTTATGACTTCTGTTCCAAACCACCAGCATCACTGCTCTTGTACTTGGGGTTCTTGATAAGTAAAATAAAGGCAACTTCAATGCAAATGCTGCCATCCTGTGATAGTCAATGTCCTACCCAAGATGTCTACTAAATGAGTAATAGGGAGGGAAGGTTTGGGCAGCAAGGGCCCATTCCTGTGCTGGGTAAGAGAGGTTGGGACCTGCATAAGATTTCATTATACTGATGTACATTTAAAACTTAATTATTTTTAGAATTTTCCATTTTAATATTTTTGGACCACAGTTGACCTTGGGTAACTGCCATTGCAGAAAAGTGGGACAGCTGCACTTGTTTTGTGAACCACGTCCCTGGTCTAATCCGTGGAGCCACAAGAGCCCACAGGTAAAGTCTCCCTTGGCCACACAACATTCAGCTAATTAGAAAGCCTCCCATGCCAGTTCTGTGTTCTGAGCTGTGATATAGACCAGAAAATAGTTCCCATCTGTATTGGGTGATACTATGTACCCGCAAGTCCTCATATACTTGTGATGGGGCTGAGTCTGGCATTCATGATTAGTTTGTTGTCTAGAGCTGGGATTGGTGATGTGAGTGCTGCACCCGCCCAGGGGTGGAGCTGAGATACAGAGTAAGGGAAGGCGGGTCTTCCTCTTGCTCGCTTCTGCTCTCTCTCACCAATGCACTTTGCTGCTTGCGGCGGCCATGAATGGTGGCCCCACCATGCCACGCTGCCTTGGAGCCAACTGAATATGGACTGAAACTCCCAAAAAACTGTAAAAAATAAAAACCTTTCCTTCCCTAATTTTGGGCGTCAGGTATTTTGTCTCGGCAACAAGTGAAAAGTAACTAAGACCCCATCCCATCAGGTGAGAACCCTGAGCCCCCTCAACTGCCCTGTGTCTCCCAGTCTTCTCTGTCTTCCGGTTCATTTCCAAATCGCTGTCCAGTGTTGCTTCTCCACGTGCTGCTTGTGGTCCTAGACATGTAGTAGATGTCGGCCTCTCTTTTTCAAAATAATGAAGTAATGGAGTAACTGCCTCTACAGTTCACAGGCAAAGTTAACTTAGAAAGTAATAGTAGTCGGGCTCTTTTCCAGAGGTCCACAGAGTTTACAAGATTTTCTCTCCTAGTCACGAGTTGAGGGTGGCTGCAAATTGCTCTTGCAGCACAAAAGTCCTTCATTTTGTGAGTCCTGTTTGCCCTGTGAAGCCCTGGAGATAGGACAGTAGAGAAAGAGGGGGTGGTAAGGGGAATCAGTTTTTTCAAGAGTGATTTGAGGCATGTTGGATTTGAACTCATGAACCCCATGGGTGCTCGTTCTATTTTGTGAAGTTAGCACACTCAGGATTGGCTTCCTGAACATTTTCATAGGATCCTGAGATTTCAAAATTGAAAGGGAAGCTTCAAGAATCTCTTATGATGCCCATGTTTTTTAAGACATGGTAGCTGAAGTCTAGAAAGACAAAACCCTTTCTCCTTGAAGAAATCGCCCTCTCCCTGCTTGGCAGGTCTAACTGAGCCAGGTGCTCAACATTTCCCAAGAGGATAAACGGCTGAAGATAACAGAAGCAGGAAGCCTCGTGAAGGAAGTTAGCACCTGAGTCACAGTGGCTGGGGCGTTCGTGAGGGGCGGCCACGTGACGGAGTTGTGTTTGTGTTCGCTCCAGGGCTGTCAAGCCTGAAGATTATTAATGTGTTGAATGTTTGCAGTGAGGAAAGCTCGTAACAAGGAAGTGACGTTACTCAGTTGTTTTTGCCTTGGTACTAGCTGTTGACACAGGTTGGGCTGGTCGGATTTGGACGATCTGTAACTAGGCTCTGTGTGCAGGTACGCTGCAGGGGAGGTGAGCCACGACGGAGACGGGCGTAGACTGCAGACCACTGCTTTCTGCAGAGCCTTCTCTCCACAGTCTCACGTCTCACCTGGAGGACCGAGCCCCACAGGTGGTCAGCTCTGCAGAAGGAGCTGGGCGAGACGGAATCATAAGGCGTGACACGCGTAGACCTTCCTCTTCTTGTACTTGATTCTGTGTATTTCAGACTCTTTCAGGCAGATTCACATTTTCCATGAATGGTGTTTTTTGTTCCCAAGATCCTATCTGGGACAATATTTTGCAGAGAGTCTGTGTGTCTCCTTACTGTTCTGGGGCCCAAGGGTTTTTCAGACTTGGATTTGCTGACTCCAGTAGCTTTCAGGGGGATTGATGAGGTGTCTCATAGAAAGTGCTTCCATGTGGGGCTGGCTTGGTGTTCATATGGTTAAACAGGGGCAAGGGTTCGGGGAGGAGAATCCTGCCCTTTGGGTCACCTTCTACTGTCAACATGACTAGGCACTGACCACTAGGTCAAGGTGGCGGGTGCTGAATTTCTCTGCCATGAGGTTAATATTTTTCTTTTTCTATGCACTGTTCTTTCAAAGTCCACAGTTGGGGATTTCACTGCCTGAAGATTGTTTTTGTTTTCCGTAATAGTATTATCTATACAGATCTGTTTGCCCAGCTTGATAGAAGGTGCAGGGGTTTCATGGAATACTATAGTGTTGGCCCCTTTGTCATGGAGTGAGAATTTAGCGTCCTGTGAAAGCATTTCAGTGTAGAATCCATGTAGAGTTTTATTCTCTTTTTCTTAAATACTTCAATTGTTGCCCCCCACACACACACACACACACACAGACACATCCAATTTGACAGCACATTTCAGGTTGTTGATTTGTCTTAAGTCTAAAATAAAGCATTCAAAGTGGTTTTTATAGACAAAACTGGTTTGGGGGCTTCCTGGTACTCCTAGTTCACTGGTTTATGTAACATCTGGTTACTTTTGTTAATGCATTGACAAGTCCAGTGGCGTGCACAGGTGTGGAGCCAGTCAGCAGTGGGGTTTTTATTGGGGCCCCGTCCCTGGCTCCTTGCAAGCAGGGAGGCACCAGCCCGGGTGCTGCAGGCACCTGTCAGCCCGGCTGCAGGAGAGCCACCCTGGTTAAATCAGCAAGAAGGGAAAGCAAGGGGCTTGTAATGAGAGCTTCTTTTTCCTCTGGGTATTTTTAGAAGCAGCAAATATCATCCATAAATATTTAATGTTGTGTTTATAGACTTTAGCATCATAAAAGTACGAAAAAGGTGACTGGGAGGTGTTGGTTTGCGTAGAGCCGGGGAGAGATGCTCACTGCAGACCTTGCAGGGGAGGGAAATTCATCCTGCACACGCTTAGGAAGAAGCAGGTAGGCAAAGAGCTGGGGTGTCCTTCCAGGAACACCCCAGGGACAGTTCTCCGCTTGCTTGGGTTCTCGAGACTCTTTTCTGACTGTCAGGAAGAATGTGCTATGAACAGTTTGAAAAATAAAATTAAGCATGGAAAGAAACAACTGTGCATCCACCCAGAGGTGGTCCCACCTGCATTTTGTGTGTTTTCCTCCACGTGCTGGTGCAAGTGTGTGTGTGTGTGTGTGTGTGTGTGTGTGTGTCTCCCCAACCTACTGTATATTCAACTTCCTCAGATGCCGCATCTGCTCCTTAACCCGACAGGAGAAGCGTTGGCTCATCGACCAACATCGATTGCAGATATTTGTATGAATCTATTCCGTCAAGTGCGTGTTCTATAATTTATTTAACACATGTGGTTGGAGATTTAGATTGCTTCCAATTTTTGCTTTAGGGCAGATTGCTGGAACTAGAACTGAAGGGCTCTTGAGACCGATTACCAAATTGCTTTCCTGAAAGGTCGGGCCAGTTGGATGGCTGGGAGGAGGGGCTGGGGCCGCAGGCTCTGTAAAGAGCTCATAGGACCCTGCGTAACTGAACCCGGAAAACCTGCCACCCCCTTCCACTCCCTTCATCCCTTTCTTGGGTTCCTAAGGCGGTGGAATATGTTACTGTGTTGCATTTCTTTTCCCATGAACTGGACACCAGCCACTTTAAAAGAGGCATCTCACTCAGGTGCTTTTGAACGCTACACTTTCTGGGGTTCCCTTGAGTCCCGCTTGATTTTAAGGATCCCCGTGTGGGAGTTTTACGTACATGCACCGTTCTGAGGTTTGCTGGCCACCCTGGCCTTGGGGCTGGAGCCGGACTCTGCGTGTTAGAGCTGTGTATTCAGTAAGAGCTAACTCCAGAACACATGGAGAACCTGTTAGCAAATTAATGTTCTCAGATGAGACGCCGTGGCGTTAACAGTGGTTCTCCTTTTCCTGAAAGGTCTCCGTTGCGTCCTACAGCTGTGTCTGCTCATCACCGGTTTCCTGCTGCACTGACCCAGTGACACGTGTTTCCCTAGTGTCACAGGAGTGGGAAACGCACTGATTCTTATGTCAGTCAATAAAAGATTATTTTTAAAATAAAATTATAAATAGGAAAATTTGCCAGTTTGTGTCCGGGACGCTGGTCGTTAGCCCAAGTTCAGTGTTTCTGCAGAGCGTGCGTGCACGTGTGCGTGACGCATGCGTGTCTCACTGCGACCAGGAATTAATAAGCATCCGTGAAGTGGCTCACTAGGTGCCATCTTACTGCATCGCGCTGTCTTGGCCTCAGGACACAGAGACGATTGTTTTCTGTGTTTCTCAGGAGTCACTGTTAAATTTCTGCGCCTCAGTCACAGCATCCCTCGTTCCGTTTTCTGACATCACACTGTTGGAAAGCGTACTTAATGCCACCTCCAGTTCCTCCTTTCAGGGTATCCTTTTTAGGGAGAATGCCTATTTTTTTCCCACTGAAAGTTTCTCAAACTTCAAAATGAAACCAAAGAAAGGAGAAGGAAACATTCAGAAATTACTGTCGGATTGCTTAAAAACAAAAAAACAAAAAAACAAGTGCTCCAGTAGTCTGGGGGTAGAGTGCCGTTTTACAACATAATAGATTGAGCATCTTGATAATTTCGTTTATTTTGCTCAAAAGGACGTCGAAGAGGTAAACCAGGCTTCCGATGAGTCATTTCTCCCCAGATTCAATAGACGCAGCTGACCTACAGAGAAGTGGCTGGAACGTCTGTCTTTTCAATGTTTTATCTCCATAAACTAGAACGTTCTGGGTGTTCCTGTGTGTGGCGGGCACTGAAACTGAGCGGAGAAGGAGGCCGCTGTCGGCGATGCCTTTGACTTTGAGCAGTGTGCGCACACACTGCAAGCTTCAGTCCTGGACAAACACGACGCGCGGTCTCTCCACCAAAAGAAACCTAAAAACAAAAAGCTCTCTCCTTGTTCTGCGTAATTTGTACCTTGCGAAGTCAGTCACGGTGCCTTGGTGCCAGTCCACCTCAGGGGTGGCTTTGAATTAGTTCAAGATGAAACTTCACGTGGCAGTTATATTCCTCGCCTTAACACCAGAGCTGCCGGTTGTTTGAATCGATTGTGGACCGAATGCAGTGATAAATGCCCAGGCATCTGTAAGCACTAATTCCCCGCTTCTGAGGGCTAAGACTTGACCTATTTTAACAATATTCTAATTTATATTTTAATAGTTTTTAATTCCTTTTTTTATTTTAAAGAGAATAAAACCAAGCAAAACAAAACAGAACAAAGCCAGTCAAAACAAACTAGTGTAAGTGACACAGGACTTCGAAACAATAGAAAATCAACAATGGTTACCATAATGCCTCCTGCTGTCTTCCAGATAGATGCAGATACCTTCAGATGTAGTAAAAATCAAACAGGATAGAAAAAAGATAGAGCCAAAAAACAAAAAAAGGACTTCAAAACAAGATAATAGTAAATCCAAAATGGCTACCATAATATATCTTGTCATCTTTGAAATAGCTGCCCATGCCATCAGATACAATAAAAACAAACAAAACAAAACAGAACAAAACCCAACCCAACAAAACAATGGAAATGATTTAGGACTTAAAAACAAGACAACAGGGAATCAGCTATGGCCACCACCCTCAGGAGATCCCCCGTCGATGCTACACTGTGTATTGCCATCCTCTGAATCGATGATCAGACCACTGGCTCTAGACCTGCAAAGTCAGTGAAACACTAAACACTACAAGCCTTAAATTGTATTCCACCTCAGTAGCCATCATCGCAGCCTGTGTTTCTCCAGATCAGCTGGTCACTTACGGTGATGGGGAAGGGGGAATTGGGGTGGGGGAGGTTGTTTCTTGCTTCCCAGCCCGTGTGCCAGAAGGGGCTGGCCCCTGGCTCTCCCTGCAGTGGCCCACACGTGGCACTGATTTGCAGGGAGGGCTTGCTTCTTGGTGACTTCTTGTTCTCTTCCCCCACGGTGCACGAATGGCACTGGCTCATGGGAAAAGACTGGCATCTGGCTGTCCCCCCAGCAGCCCGTGTGATTCTCAGGGAGGGCTTGCTTCTTAGTGACTTCTTGCTCTCTTCCCGATTTTAATTCCTAAAGGATCTAGATGTGACATCTGGAGGAAGATGTAATGGAGTCCTAATAACCGTAGTAACAAAGAGTAATCTTGGCTAAGGCACCTGGTTGGGGCCACCCCATCTGAATTAGCGGCACACTGGGATTTGAGCATTGCTGTGTCTTTCTGCAGCGTCTTGTACTCTGCCCAGTATCAGCTGTCCCTGTTGTCTAGGCGAGGGTGTCTCGGCTCAGTAGGCTCCTGGCCCAGTGTAAATTCATAGCTCACTGGGCTGCCTGCTAGATAAGGGCTTGGGAACCGAGATGTATGAAGAGCCCAAAGTGTGTGGTGGGCTGGGCCACCCTACCCGCCCCTCACTGTGGCACCTGAGACCCCAGTTCCCACCTGGGTCTCTGGCAGGTATGCAGTGAAAATAATGATCATTCACTCTGTTAAAGACAAGTTCAAAAATAAAATAATGACTTCAAACAGAGCAGATCATCCCACTCTGAAGGCTGGTTTTGAGCTAGAACCATGTGTGACTATTAATCTGCTTCAGACCAACTGGATGTGGGAATGATGTTATGGGTATAGAATTGGAAAATATGCAGCAGACACAATTAAAAGAGGGATCATGTAGCCCCCCAAAAACTTCACATGCCTCTTCTTCTTACTGATTACCAACAATGAATTTCAGTCTCTAGTCACCAAGGGAGGCTGTAGGTGTGATCCATCTGTAGGAACAGAATGGAAGCACAAATGAAAGTAAAAAGCAACAGGTGAAATTTATTTTGTATTGTGTATTCAAATCTGCACTCATGGTGGGGTTGCTGTTTTATGCAAGAATTACTTTTTTTTTTTTTTTTTTCGGTACTGGGGATTGAACTCAAGACCTTACACCACTGAGCTAAATCCCCTGCCCTGGGGTTGCTATTTTAATATATAATGATGCCATATTTATTTTCAAAATAGTATCATTTCTACAAATGATACCTGTATTTTAAATCGTCCATGAGGTATTTTATGTTTGGGGGAAAGGGTGTCAAGGGGAGTACTTTGCAAAATACAGTGTGTAATCTGTTAGGTTCAGTCTGAGACTTCCAAGCACCATTATCTGTCTGAAATTAGGAAAATCGACTCATAAAGTGGGAAATAATTTTTAAGTGGAAAGTTCACTACTTTTAGGAAGGGGTAGTGTTGTTAAACTAAGATGGTATTAACATTTTTGGAATTGGTCCAGGGGAAAAAAATGTGGTCAAAAAATTTTAAAATTGGCAGGTAGATCAATTAAAGAGGAAACTCCCCACTCCCCATCCGTCCTTCACAAGACAGTCAGAGGATTATGGCTCTGTGGAATCAGGTCCATGCTGACCTGGCCCGTCCTGTGTGGTGGCTGCCCTGGAGTAACTCATTTGTGGCTGGCAGCACCAGGGATCAGACTTCAACATTTTACTTCCTTTCAATTCACTTAAATTTAAAGGCCAATACTTGTTTTAGTTATTGGAAAGTAATAGGAAAGTATGTTGGGAACCCCATGTATGTGGTTCTACACTTTCAAGTGTGCAGTTCATGAACTATGACTGTGAAATACCAGACATGTACTTCCGTGAAAATTTTAGTTTCCAGGGCCGAGGATATAGCTCAGCAGCACAAGCGCCTGCCTAGCAAGCACAAGATCGTGAGTTCAATTCCCAGTACCAAACAGAAAGAAAGAAAGAAAGAAAGGAAGGAAGATTTAGCTTCCGAGTTGAGGTGATCTCAAAGTGTAAAATACAGACACTTGTGTTGATTTTTGGTGCTTGAGTAGGAAAAAGAAAGCTGAAACATCTCAATAATTTTTTTAAAATATGAAGCACAAATTGAAACACTACTATTTTGGACATCATGGGTTTCGTTAAAATATACTGTTACAATTAATTTTCTGCATGTTTAAGTGGTTACCAGCAGGTTTGAAATCATAAGTAAGCCTCGATTTATATTTTTGTTGGGCAGTGTAGATTCCAACGACATTTGTCACATAACTAACACATTACAACTTGAACATAGGGTTTCTCAGCTAGTGACGAAATCCCATTCTGAACCCTGGATTTGATCTTGGCCTTTTAAAGTGATCCACAGGACCTCAGGGAGTGAAGCTACTGCTCTGAGCTATTATCAACCCTTCTGCTAAGGTGGTGTAGAAGAGTTGGCCAAGATAGCTCAAGCCTCGCTGAACTGGGAAGGGACCGAAGTCCTTGGTCTAGTCTACTTTTCTTACCTTCATGTTGCACAGTATAGATTTAATGCTTTATTCCCTTTTGCCCATTGGGTGGACTGAAAGTCAAAGTGAGTAATTCAACAAGCAAGAAATGGCCCACAAGGTAACTTTTTCTGAAGCCTCGTCATGAAGGGTCCAGCATTCTGTCCTGGTTCTATGATAGCTGCTGGAGCTCCTGCCATCATAGCCACCTTCCAGTCTCTGAAGGTTAGGAAGGGGGGACTGCATTATCTTTAAGGGCTCCTGGCACTAGGAGTTGTATTTTCACATATGTGCTGTTTATGTCAAGAGCTGTTTGTACAAGGAAGATCTTCGTCTTCTAGCTCAGGATAGCCTGGCATCGTTATTAGTGCATAATGAGCACTAGGCGAATGGTTAGGTACTTTGTATGTGCATCCACTTCATCTCTCAGTACAACAGTTCAGCTAACCAGCAAATATTTATTGAGTGCTTACTATGTGAAATGCAGGGAAGATAGCAGTGATCAAACCAGGCAAAAATTTTGCCTCCCAGCAGATGGAAATGCACACCATCTCGAGTATCTAGAACTCTTGGTGTTGTATCAGGAATGAGAGCCTGTGAAATCACTTCAGTATTTGAATTCCACTGTGCTTTCTACATTTCAAAGATGGCTGCATTTACCAAAGAAGATTGAGACCATAATGTTCAGATACTGACTGACTTTTGTTTGCTTGTTGTGGACTGCCCTGGTGGCCACACCGAGGGCTGTCGCAAGCCAAGTGTGTGCTCTACCACTGAACTACATCCCCAGCCCAGCCCTGACAGGTTCGTTCTTTCTTTCTTTTTTTCTTTCTTTCTTTCTTTCTTTCTGTCTGTCTGTCTTTCTTTCTTTCTTTCTTTCTTTCTTTCTTTCTTTCTTTCTTTCTGTCTTTTTGTACTGGGAATTGAATTCAGGACCTCTATACTTGCCAGGCAGGCGCTGTGCCACTGAGCTACATCCCCAGCCCTTGGCCCCTGACTGAGTATTTTTACATGTTCCCATGTGAATTATTTGTTTACACATTTGTGCTGTGTGATTCAAAAAAATATTAAAGAATCATTTCCCTTTATATTGTAGTTCTTGGCTGGGAGAAAGCGTATTTTCCAAGTGTACCTTTGCCAATTAAAAAGACCATAAAGGGAAATTGATTCCTCATGGAGTTTGTGAAGAAATTAGCAGGCATTATGCTTTTCCCTAGGCACACATGCAACTGAATGGGCAAATAATGATTTAGAGGAAAACTGAGCTGATTAATAAGAAGCCCCTCATGTTTTTTAAATACCATGTTTTGACCTGGAAGGAAAACCTGGACTGTGCTTTGCTACACTAGCGGTGGTATTAAAATGGATGCAAATGGAATATCTTTACTATTGCTAAGTCTTCTACAGTATTTTGCTTTCCACAGAGCTTTTGTAAATCATTGCAATTATTTCTACCTGGGGAATCAATTCATAGTGCTCCCATTGACCCAGCACAGTGAATCTCTGTGCCAAGGATCGTAGGGATTGAGACGAGCTCAGAGCCAGCAGACGAGGTCCTCCCGGTGTCCCAGCCATGGGCTGTACCCCACATCTGTGGTGGCCGTGACACCATGCCTGTGCACACGGCTGCAGAACCGTCAGCTCCAAGTGCTGGAATGCGATGCCACCCTAATGGAGAGAGACATTGACATCCTGGGAGGTGGGACCTGGGTAGGAATAGTACCCCAGGTAGGAAGGGTACCTGTGCAGGAAGGTTACCCTGGGTAGGAGTGATACCCTGGGATAGGAATGGTGCCGTGGGGTAGGAAAGGTATCCTGGGGTATGAATGGTACTCTGGATAGGAACGGTACGCAGGGGTAGGGGTGGTATCCTGAGGTGGGACTGGTACTCGGGTAGGAATGGTACTCGGGTATGAATGGTGCTCTGGGTACGAGTGGTACTCAGGGGTAGGAATGGTACTCGAGTATGAATGGTGCTCTGGGTAGGAGTGGTACTCGAGTAGGAATGGTAATCGTATGAATGATACTCAGGGTTAGGAATGGTACTCGGGTAGGGTGGTACTCTGGGTAGGAATGGTACTCAGGGGTAGGAAGGGTACTCAGGTATGATTGGTACTCTGGATAGGAATGGTACTCAGGAGTAGGGGTGGTATTCTGGATAGGAACAGTACTTGAATATGAATGGTATTCCAGTATGAATGGTGCTCTGGGTAGGAGTGGTACTCAGGTATGAATGGTACTCTGGGTAGGAATGGTACTCGAGTATGAATGGTACTCGAGTGGTACTCAGGTATGAATGGTACTCGAGTATGAATGGTACTCGGGTATGAATGGTACTCTGGGTAGGAATGGTACTCTGGGTAGGAATGGTACTCGAGTGGTACTCAGGTATGAATGGTACTCAAGTATGAATGGTACTCGAGTATGAATGGTACTCGGGTATGAGTGGTGCTCTGGGTAGGAATGGTACTCAAGTATGAATGGTACTCGGGTAGGAATGGTACTCAAGTATGAATGGTACTCTGGGTAGGAATGGTGCTCAGGGGTAGGAATGGTACTCGAGTATGAATGGTACTCAAGTATGAGTGGTACTCTGGGTAGGAATGGTGCTCAGGGGTAGGAATGGTACTCGAGTATGAATCGTACTCGGGTTAGGAGTGGTACTCGGGTATGAATGGTACTCTGGGTAGGAATGGTACTCTGGATAGGAACAGTACTTGAGTATGAATGGTATTCCGGTATGAATGGTGCTCTGGGTAGGAGTGGTACTCAGGTATGAATGGTACTCTGGGTAGGAATGGTACTCGAGTATGAATGGTACTCGAGTGGTACTCAGGTATGAATGGTACTCGAGTATGAATGGTACTCGGGTAGGAATGGTACTCTGGGTAGGAATGGTACTCTGGGTAGGAATGGTACTCGAGTGGTGCTCAGGTATGAATGGTACTCAAGTATGAATGGTACTCGAGTATGAATGGTACTCGGGTATGAGTGGTACTCTGGGTAGGAATGGTACTCAAGTATGAATGGTACTCGGGTAGGGATGGTACTCAAGTATGAGTGGTACTCTGGGTAGGAATGGTGCTCAGGGGTAGGAATGGTACTCGAGTATGAATGGTACTCAAGTATGAGTGGTACTCTGGTTAGGAATGGTGCTCAGGGGTAGGAATGGTACTCGAGTATGAATGGTACTCAAGTATGAGTGGTACTCTGGGTAGGAATGGTGCTCAGGGGTAGG
>RJWM01028493.1:0-25576 GCA_004363535.1 Dasyprocta punctata
AATATATACACCATCATAAAACATTAAACCACTGGTTTTGTATTTAGCTCTATTATTCAAATTACATAAAATAAAGATAAAACCAAAGAAGCAAATATAGACATGTCCAGGATTTACTTCTTGTCTTACATCTAGTAACAGTTTAAGGCCATTGTAAACAGTATTTATATAACCTTTTTGCAATTTATTTCTTACTAAAATAAGCATGAGATTAAGTGTAATAAAAGGGGGAAGAGATATATGAATTTTTACGTAAATAAGAAAAAATATGTGTAAACAATTTTTTGTGTAATATGTGTAAACAATTAATTTTCTAAAAGGTTGCAACAATAGTACATTTTACTTTAAATATGAAATGAAAAAAGTAAACTCACTAAGCTCTGTAATAAGCTTAAGATTCTGCTGTCGGATATTTTCAAATTCTTGCTGCTTTTTCCGCATGTGTTCTTCAGTTACGGCACAGCGATCACATAATCCTGCTCGTAACCTGTGAAACAAAAGCAAAACATTTTTCATCTACTAAAAGATTCTTACACAGGTTGAGTTCCCCCTATTTCAAATCCTTCCTTCACAGGAACCTGCTTATAACCTCTGAAACAAGAACAAACCATTTTTCATCTATAAAAGACATTTCCTTATAGGTTGAGTCTCCCCTATTTGAAATCCTTCCTTCACAGGTGTTTCAGATTTTTTGGACGTCTTATTGTTTGGAATATTTATATAGGTGTTAGATGCAGAACACCAATACAAAAATTTAAAATATGCAATGCCCATAAATTTGAAATTTTTGGAGTGCTGACACAACACTGAAAAAATTTGGGATTCCTGAGCCTTTTAAATTTTGAATTTCTGAATTAGAGACAACTATATTGTATGTGCACTTCAAGATTTTTATACTTTATGAAGAGTTAAAGAATTGATTAGGCAAATGTAGTGAAAATTAACTGATGTGTTAGACCCTTAATATATTCTTATATACACTGAAATCATGCAACAGTAACATTTTCTAAACATTGAAATTCTCTAAAACCACCAATTAAACTCTGTCTAGAACAAAGTTTTTGTTCGTTTGTTTGTTTTTTGGTACCGGGGATCAAACTCACGACCTTGGACTTGCCAGGCAGGTGCCTGCGCTGCTGAGCTATATCCCTGGCCCTTTAAAATGATAAGCAGATATAACCTTCAATCCCTTTGAGATTTTAGTTTTTTTTTTTCTTTTCTTTTTGGTCCTGAGAATTGAACTCAGGACCTTGAGCTTACCAATCAGTTGCTTTTGCCTCTGAGCTATCTCACCAGCTCCAAAGATAGTTTTTTTATTGAAGAAACTAACCTTGTTTTTATTTATCACAGTCAAAATATGAAGCCTCCTGAGTACTAAAGGGCCAAATTACGTCTTAAGCAAATTTGCATCTGTTTTGTGGAGAACAGTTGTTGAATATAGTAAATGTTCAACAATTTTTTTCTGAAAAGTATTAAAAGTCAAGGAATACAACGGAAAAAAAGTCACCTCAGATTTTCCTTTCAGCCTTCAAAGCAATCAATATTAGTAAAAACCATTATCAAAAAAATTATAAAATAGCTTTGACTAATTATTTGTGAATACTAAAGAGCAAGTTATGTGTACTACACAAGTGTTGGAGGGTTGGAGGGATAAGAAAAGGCTATTCTAAAATGTTAATAATTATTTTGTAGGTGACAGTTTATTTTCTTCTTAATGTCTTTCCATATTTTTCAAAACTTCTCCAATTATGGAAAAATAGAGTTAAAAAAGAAGACATGAACTTCGCAATAGGAATTCAGAAAATGTATCTTTTTTTTTTTTTTTTTTTTTTGCAGCACCGGGGATTGAACTCACAGCCTTGCGCCTGCCAGGGCAGGTGCTTAAGCCACTGAGCCAAACTCCCAGCCCTGGTTTTTTGAGGCAGGGTCGCACTATGTAGCTCAGGCCGGCCTTGCGCTCGCGTTGTAGCCCAAGCCGGCCTCGAACTCACAACGCTCCTCCTACCTCAGCCTCCCGAGTGCTGGGATTAAAGGCGTGCGCCACCACACCCGGCTAGAACAACTTCAACTCAATAACCTACACCAAGAGGATATTAAGTATTTGAATGTGTATGGAAATCAGAACAGGGTACACACCATAAATTTTTAGAGAACACAAAACCATTAAACAACTAAAACAAAAAGCCTAGATCTTTTTATATGAATGCAAAACTTACATCAACAATACTGATATGAATGTAAAAAACAAAAGATTAGAAGTTGGGTGTGGTGTCAAATGCCTAAAATTTCAAATACTCAGGGGCCTGAGACAGGAGAATCCCAAGTTGGAAGTCAGTCTGGGCAACTTACCAAGATCCTGTCTCAAAATTTACAAAAGGGCTGGTACAAAGAGGGACTGATTTAAAGCATATTTTAAGAAATTACCACATATATTCTGAGCAGCTGGGAGACTGATTACCTCTTCAGCATCCTGACAACAGTACACAGACTAGAGCATAAGTAGCTGGTCTGGGAGACACGAGGTATAGGTAAGGGTAGGAGTAGAGCAGTGAATGCATATGCAGTCAAATTCTCAGATCTAGCCTAGGCCTCTGTCATCTGCTTGACTCCTGGAACACTGTTAGCCTGCCCTATTCTACACAGCAGGAAGGATAAGGCAGGCATAGTATTCTCCAGCCTGTGAGACAGATGTTATGAAACATTAGGGAATCATCAATCAGACAGACCAGCTTAAAGTTCACAGCCCCACCTATGTACTCAGAGCCTCCAAACAAGACATTCAAAAAGGAAGAAGAAAAAATCTGGAAGAAAAGCCATAGAGAGAAACGGGGAGAAAAAAACTCATCACCCTTACCAAACTATAAAGAATACTCTAGAGAATAAGAGATATCAAAACTATAAAATAGAAACATGATTAGTACAAAACGAAATACTCTGGGAAGAAAAAAAGAAGCATCAACAATAAGGTTAACATGGGCATCTCATATTGCTGCTCTTCCTCTAGTTATACACTCAAGATTGTGTCATTTTTTCCTTTTCTGGCTGATGACTGGTCACATATATATTGCGCTTTTCTTTTCCCTTCTGTCTGGAGGTAACAGGGATTGAATCCAGGGCCTGTTCGCTGAGCTACATCCCCAGTTTTCTTTTCTTTCTTTTTTTTTTTTTTTTTTTTTTTTTTTTTTTTTTTTTTTTTTTTTTTTTTTTTTTTTTTTTTTTTTTTTTTTTTTTTTTTTTTTTTTTTTTTTTTTTTTTTTTTTTTTTTTTTTTTTTTTTTTTTTTTTGAGAGAGGGTCTTGCTAATTTACTGAGTGGCTCAGGATGGGCTCAGGCTTAGCCTCAGGCTCCCGGAGTGCTGGGATTATAAGCATGTAAGAAAAAAGGCCAAGAAAAAGTTCTAAAGCACTGAATGTGCAATTGTCAAAATAACTCCAACAGGCTTGTGATAAAGTAGAAGAAAATTTCCCACGTGGAAGAAAACACAAGTAACAGAAAATTACAGATAGTGATAAGAAGGTTAATAGACTATGTGTCCAGCACAGTGAAGGAAACACACAGACACAGCACACACACTCACACACACAGCACACTATCAAAGTTCAGAACAAGGATTTAAAGTTGTTGAATTCCAAAAATCTATTACTTACAGAGGAAAGAGCATTAGAAAATGCTTTCAAGTTTTGATGGAAAACTGTTTTGAACCTAGAAATTTCTATCCAGTCAAAATATCAACTATGTGCTGCAGTAAAACAACATTTTCAGAAATGAAAGAACTCTGAAAATTTACTTTCTGTACATTCTTTTTCAGCAACTACTTGAGGGTAAGCTGTAATAGAAGGAGCTTACCAATAGAATGCTCTGTTGACAGCTTAAAATGAAAACAAACACAAAGGAAAAATAGGCCCACGTTTTTTAGCCATGTTCACTGGTATATCCTTACAGCCTAATGGGTGCCTGATACAAAGTCGTTACTCTGTGAATATCTCTTGATTGTCTAAAATGAGATTAATAAAATAATGCAATTAATGCAGAGACCCAAAGAAGAGAAATCCAGAATGGCAGCCACAGAAAAGACTAGAAATGAATGATGTAGGAAGTTTTTCAATCCAAGAAGTTTTATCTTCAAGGAAAAAAACTACAAACTGAACAGTGTCACACAACTGTGATACCAGCACTTTGGGAGGCTGAGGCAGGATAATTCCAAATTTGAGCCCAGCCTATTTGACTGAGACTTTGGGTCAAAAACGAAAACAAAAACAAAAACAAAAACATAAATGGGCTAGATATAGTCCAGTGCAAAGGGCCTAGGTTTAATGCTCAGTAACAATAAACAAATAAAATAAACAAAAACCTACAACAAAACAATGAGTGGAATAATAAATAGGACATTAAATATTAATGACAAGAAAACAGAGTTTTTGTCTCAATCTGATTAAAGGTAGCTATAAATCCTGAGAAAAATGAGAATTTACAAATAAGTCATTCTCATAATATAATTATAGGCTGATCTGGAGCAGCTGACTGAGGATACATGAGAAAAAAACCGATCTGATCTGGAAATTAGAAACGGCCTCTTTGTCTGGCCAGAGGTCACCACACCAGACACAGAGAAAAGGAAATATAATCTAAGCTCTGTAGTGAATATTTACATAGCCAGTAAATAATCAAATATAGTTTACTATTTTCTAAATTCTATAATCAACTTACATAAACTAAACACAGAAGACTGAAATCTGACAGAAGAATGTAGCCATTGGTCTTGACAACATTCCTGTGGCACAGGTTTTACTGTGAAGGGACAGGGTAGGAAGAGAAAAGAGTGGGGCATAGAAGGATTAGGGCAGGCAAAACTCCAACATCTTCCTGTAATACAGCGAGAAAGTGAGGGAAGCGTTTGGAGATGAAGGGATATAAAACACAGATCTGACAATGGAAAGACAGAAGTAAAAAGGATTAAGATGTGATATGCCTGTGTACTACTCCTCAAAATGAATGTAATTATTATGTATCACAAAAATATACTAATCAAAAAAGAAACTAAAAAGCAAATAAAACAATGATCTAAATAATGTATTAAGGTTCGAAGGTAAAATAGATATTTTGGAGAGGGAGACTTAAAATATTATGGGGAGAATTAAAAAATGAAGAAACATTCTTTAGCTTATTTATTACTTCTAGTTTTTCTTGTCAACTGTCACTCTTAATATCTGTCAAGGGGGTCAATTCTTCATTGCTTGCTGATCCTGGTTTAATTTAAAATGGATGTATTACAATTTACCAGATTAACAAGTATGTTCAATTTGCTTGCTATACCCTAAGAAGATATCTTTAAATTTGTTTTTATTCAACAGGGTTTCAACAAACACTACAATATAGGGTTATTTTGTCTTTTTGAGACAGGGTCTCACTATGCAGTTCAGGGTGGTCTTGAACTCACTTTATAGCTGAGGCTGGCCTCGAACTTGCAGCAATCCTCCTGCCTAAGCCTCCTGAGTGCTGGGATTACAGGTGTGCACCACCGTGCCCAGCATTTACAACAGTATTCTTGATAAAATTTAATCTACCTGTGGTCATTAATTTCATGTAAATACCATTATTCATGGCTGTTTCTCATCCTGAAGGTTCTCTTGCCCTTCCATTCAATTTTATATTCTTCAGTAGGTGAGCATATAATTCATGACATGATATTAATTTGATAGTAGGAAGTGAAGGTATATTTTTATACATACGCTTTTTCTCACATTTTGTTCAATACAAGTCTAAGATTTCCTTCCGGGGAACCTTTAAGACTTATCCATTGTTTCATGAAGCCTAATTTAATTAAATCCAAGGTTTTTAATGTGGGAGCTGATACTGGAGGTACACTTTATATCTAAGCACCTAGCACTTAATTTTCATATGAACACTATAAGGTATGTGACAGAACAATTTTTCATGTAAGGAAACGGAGGTGACAAAGAACTGAGAATCCACCCAGCATTATGGGTTGATCCAGGTGACTACATTAAATCTGACACCTCCACTAACCCACATGGTTTCTTTTGTTTCATGATATCTGTATGCTGACTTAATTTTTTATAGTGTCCCAGGTGTCCTCTTTTGTCTTGCTGACTCTTCTTAGGCAAAAATTTGAATTTTAACACAACATTCCTCAGGAGACTTTCTCTAACTTCTGAGACTAGTATAAACTGCTTTGTGCTTACACAGTAACTTGTATCTATTGTCACAGTATGAACCATACTTCGTTTTCATTACGATTTATTGTCTTTCTCTAGCAGATAATAAGTTGTTTAAAAGAAGTGACTTTACATTGATCTCTTAAATTTAAGCATGGAATATGTTAATCGCTTTCAATCCAACAGATTATAAATTAAAGCCAATGTACTGTCCTTTCTATTAAGGGGTAAAATTCTCTCTTACTCAAGTACAAGACTCACCGATCTTCTAAAACTTTAATAGTTTCATGAAGGACTTTCTGTTGTTCTCTCAGTTGTTGATTTTTGGTGAAGAACTCTTCCAGTCTTTGTGCATCTCTGGAAGTCAACAAATAAATGTGTTTTCAGGAGAAAATATGCCACAAAAAATTTGTTATTATAGCTCCAAAGTTTGGTCTTACTACTTACATACATCATGAACTTTTTGTATCAAAACAAAACAACTTAAAAAGTGAGGTCTGAATATTCTGTGAATCAGAGTTCAAATCACACTAGAATTTGTTCTGCATATTTTTATGTACCAGAGGAGTGCTTTCCTAAGTACCATTCATTAACCAATGCTGGATCACAGAGGAAAAAGTGGAGTCAGATTTGGCCACTGACTAAACTGTCAAAATGGCTATCAGAATACATTATCCGGTTTTGATTATTTTGTCGGTATTTGTTAATATAAACAACAAGTGTCTCTACTCACACTACCTCTGTTCAAATTATACAGAATTTTCTATTTCTGATAAGGAATCAAAAGTATGAAAAGTCCTGCACAATTGTAAGATTTTTTTTGTATTTATTTAATTCCTTAATTAAAAATTACTTTAAAAAGAAAACAAAGGTTTACTTGTAGGTGAGGTTTCTCAGCAGCTAGAAAGGTAATTTTCTTACTGTTAAAATGCTAAATGGATGAATATGCTAGGTATCAACATTTCCTCAGTGAAAAATAAAGCCACTGTTTTTCTTTAAGTAATAGCTAATAAGTAACATTATCAGATTCACGAGGTGATCATTAAGATAATTATCTCAGTTCATAAGTAACGGACATAAGAAAGGTAAACCCCAGTTCCTAGTTCCACTACCAAAAACCTAACTTACTCTACAGAAGATACAATAAAGCATACCTTTAATTCTGATTACTGAGGGATTTACCTACTCATCTGTGCTTCCAAAATGTGTAACTTCAATCTACCTCAAGTACACAGGTATAGATTAATTACAATACACATTAAAAGGCAGCTAAGAAGGACCGGGGATTTAGCTCAGAGGCATAAGCGCCTGCCTGGCAAATGTGAGGTTTTGAGTTTGATCTTCAGTACCAAAAACCAAAAAACCAAAAAAAAAAAACAAAAAAACAAAAAAAAAACAGGTAGTTAAGAGTTAAGAAGATAAACTACATAGTGAAGTAAGGCATTATGATCAGCCACTGAATCCAGTTGTGTCTCCATTATTTAATTTTCAGAAATGCTACAGGTAATTTTAGAGAAAATATTCAACCCTTCATTTATAAATTTAAAAAGTCTTTTCATGTGGCTGTGTGGTTACAAGTACAGAATAATATATTTTGTATAAAAATCTATCATAGAAAATATGTTTATAATAAACAAATCTAGATCATTATTACGTATGTCTAGTCAATCTCCAGAGAAGTGATTCTGATTCATGCTAAGTGCAATAAAACTATCATTCAAAATGCCAATACTTTAGAAAATAAAATTACCAGGCCTACATAAAGGATCCATCTTAATAAAACTAATCTCCTTCAAAATCACTTAGTGAATGTAGCTTGAAATATATAATCAAATAGCATAGAACAATCTGTAGCCTTTCTACTGCTTAAAAGCAGCCAACATTTTGATTCTAAGGAATATCATTCTCATTAACAGTTAATCCAGTAAATAAAAGATCATTCCTTTCAACACCCACCCAAGGTACAATATAAAAAGTTCACTGTCCATTAATTAACTCTGAAACATTAAACTTGTGGTATCAGAAAAAGCTCAAAGGGAACAAGAACTCCTACAGGGCGCTGTTGAACATGCAAGGGGAGACTTGTAGAGCAACTCCAGCACACAGTAATTCAGATATTTCATTGGTATGTAACTAAATCACCAAACCAAGTGACAGTACTTCTGATTAATAGTATTGGCAAAAAACCATCATGAGCTGGCCTATGACTAAAACAAAAAGGAAAACAACAGAGTAAGTGTATTTCATAATTTAAAATTTCAAACCATTGACAGAAGTATTTTTCACGCCTGGAAAAAAGCCCATTCATTCCTAAATTTAAAAAAATTATTTCCACTATTTTATTTCAAATGGGTAGAATATGAGAAATTCTACTTCTGATTAATAAAACAATACTGCTTTTGGCTCATCCAGTAGATATAATTTCATTATATTTGATTTTGGAATAATTTTTAATCATAAGGTTTATACATAGCTTTTTTTCTATAACCATGCAGCTAATTGTGACATACATAAAGTAATATTATCAATATTAACTAAAGTACATTAATAGGCTGGAAAGTTTATGAAAAATCTCTCTTTCCCACAGAAACAAAAGAAAATTTGTGCCGTGTAAGAAGATCACGCCTTCAGAGCTGCACTGGCTACTACATTTGAAACTATACAAGGGCTAGTGAAACTGTAGTGACATTTTTGGTCTATTCAACAGTCGTTTTTCCTTTTTATTCCTTGCTAAAATTAATTTGTATTTTCTCTGATACCTAGTAGCTTCTTGGCAAGAAGCTGATCTTACCTTCTCACTTTGGAAATAATTTCAGACCTATCAATAAGTTATAGAGTACCTACATAACTATCACTCAGCTTCTCAAAGTGTTTACATTTTGCACAATCATAGTTCAATTATTACAATCAAGGAATTAACACTGATAATAGTACCAACTAATCTATAGACTTCATTAAAATTTCACCAACTGTCCCTCTAATACCATTTCTCTGGTCTAGGATTGTACACTGCATTTCACTGTTATGTTTTTACCAATTAGGAAAGTTTCTCCATCCTTCCCTGCCTTTCACAACCTTGATGACTTTGAAAAGCTCTGGCCGGTTATTCTGTTGACTATCCTTCAATCTGGGTTTGTCTAATGTTTTTCCACTATAAAATTCAGGTTATGTATTTTTGGTAAGAACACAACAGAAATGATGTGCCCTTCCTTACTGCATTACATCAGGAGGTACTTGAGATAGATTTATCTCATTACTAATGAAGTTAACATTGATCATTTGATTGAGGTGGAGTCAGCCAGGTTTCTCAGCTGTAATGTTACAATGTCTCCCTTGGTAATTAACAAGTACCTTGTGGAGTACTGTTTCTCCCCACACTGTCATCTGTTTATTTTGGCTCCATGATGATTCTTTTTTGAGACAGGGTTTCCCTATGAAGTTCAGGTTGGCCTCCAACTCACTACATAGCTCAGGTTGGCTTGATCCTCCAGTCTCAAGAGTGCTGGGATTACAGGGGCGAGTCGTAACACCCAGCTTCCATGATTCTTGTCTTCAACAATTATTGCTATTATGTTTATCAAATGGTGTTTTTCTATATGATTCTTTCTACAGTCATTAAGTGGAATTCCTCTAAGGAAGAGCAGCCCCTTTGTTTATGGGAAGTATAATTCATTACTATCATTATTTCTTTGTTGAGTTACAGATTTTGCCATTGGCAATTTTTCTTCAAGTTGTCCTCTACATATATTCAAGTGCTGCCTTTTTGAACATGAGCTTATTTTCTGGCACCTAACATGTTCCAGTTCATCTTGTGTGCTCCAATCCTCAATAAAATTAGCTATTCCTCCAGAGAACACCGATTTCTTTCATTGGAAAATATTGTTTAGAAATCAAGATCTGAGGTTAAGGTGTACTCACCACTACTAGACTGTCATTGCTTCTAGTCCCGCTCAGTTAATTAAGCCTAGAAAATACATGTGTCTCCTCATGCACATTAACATATACCTACATCTATATATTAAAAACCATGAGTGCGCACTGATAACTCCAATTCCTACCAAGCAAGACAGGGTTTATTTACACCTTCCCTACTGCGCGTATTAACTCCATTCTCCTGACAATAAGATTTCTAGCACTCATCAACAATATATTTACTTATCTGTTCCATCCTGAAATATACATATGGTAGTGTCAAAATCTATTAGTCTGAAACAAGCGTACTAATTCAATTTCTTTCCAGTTACTGTTTAGGAATAACCACACAATTATGGTCAATAAGTTAGAGGAAGTCTGCTGGGGTGTGCTCTGGCAAATTTTTATAATTAGTAAAAAAGACACAGGATATTCAACAAGCAGTAATTAGAATGACCACGATCATCTTGTTACATTGCCAAGATTAAGAGGGAAAGACCAATATTAACAATGGCAGAGAAGAACCCAAGATTCTAATAATTTTGAGTCACTGATTAAGAAGTGCTAGAATGTTTCTTTTTGAGTTCTTCTATGTGAGGATACAGTTTTCTTACTGTAAAACTCACTTATGCTTGTTTTTATGGTAATAAAATATTGATCTAATAATATATGCACCCTTAATTTACTACTCAGGAAAGCCTCTTAATTTCCTTTGTAACTAAAGAAACATCTCTCAATTGTGAGAACTAAACTAAACTCTATCACGTAACAGAGAAATGGGTGATGCTATGGATCGGGAGATCTAAAATGACATCTTTAAGTAGAAACAAGTACACTTTCAGCAATGGAAAACATTCCACTGTTACTAAGAATTTTTACTAAGAATAAACAATCCTTTGACACACAACTTTTTAGATTTTGTAATTGCATATTTCTGTATCTATGTCCACTTACAAACATGACTAAGATGTAAAGGAAAAAAAATCCCACTTTTCATTCATATAATAAAGAAAACAACTGGATACGTGCTGATGGTTAGTAACTCTAGCTTTCAGTTACAACCTTGGACGTGATAAGAGCACAAAGTAAGGGAGGCCCACAGGAATGCAATATAAAGCAAATGTAAAATCACTTTATGTGTAGTGATATTCCACTATGCCATCTGTTTCAAATTCCTAAACATGGTGTTGCTAAAGAACCATGAGTAAAATCTGCTCCCAATTTAGAAAATCTGTTAATTCAGGACTTAATAGCCAAAACAACCCAGGAGTCCTTTGACAATTCTAAACTACCAAAAATGGATCGCAGGGTATCTACTTAGCTTCCATTTCTTACATGATTTCAGAAAGCCCAGAATTATTCTGCTCCTAATCTTGCAGGGCTTTGAACTGGCAGGTGCTAATACAGCTGAAAAAAGAATGCTACTGCTAGATCAAAATGAGTGTACAGACCAGTTCTCATCTTAGTAAGTACCAAAAAAAGATTTCAAATTTACACAAGCATACGTTAACTGAGGCTATACTTACAATCATGAAGTTGTTCTTTTTACTTTAGAACTATAAAATATCACTGCAATCTATTTTCTTTTTAAATAAGAGGCTTAACTAAAGCTAATTTCTTTTCACATAAGATACTGAGATCAAACAGGATAACAGTACCAATTACTTTATAAATACTACATCAGTGCTACACACTGTACTGATACTTACAAAATACGTTCCTTTTTCAGTTTGGTTACTTTTACTTGTAAACCTGAAAGGTTAAAAAGAAAAACTCAGAATGCTTTATTTATACATTTTACTATTTCTGAGGCAGTTATTTAATTTCCCTTATGAGTCAAATGCTACACTATTAAGTCACTTCCGACTGGCCTCTGAATAATGAACCAGGTCCCAGTGAGCCAGAGTATATTCCCCTTTTTGTTACCCTGAGGTTATGAAAGTATACAAGCAACATTATTGCTTTTAGTCTACATATGACAGACAACTAGAATGAAAATTTCCCCACCTAAAGTGAGTTATTTCCTTTCTTATAGCAAAGGCAAACATATAATTAGATGTTCACTACAAATGAAGGCCTATGTTTTGACACAACCAACAAATGCTAATAGCAATAGTGCTTATATAAGCTCAAATCTTTTAGGATTAAACTAGATTGTAGCAAGAAATCCTGGATTAGAAGCAAAACTGCGTACAGAAAAGTACTGAACCAAGGACAGTAACATTTTTATTTCAAGATATTTGTTACTTCCTAAAATTTTAAGTCTGACACAAAATAAGAAAGATGACCATTGCTTATGAGACTCAAGTAGTTACTAAGAAAAAAGCAGCCTGAGGGCACTGAAACTGCAAAGGGTATGGACAGAGTAGTGTAACATTTCTAATTTTCATAGTAACACAAGAAGAAAAACAGTCAATAAACAAACACTAAAATACACCCACTTCAATTAGCAACTAAATTTAAACAAAAGCAAATCACAACAATCACTTAGGAATTATAAAAATTATAATAACCAATCTTCACAAAAGTATTGTAGAGCTATACTTCTATACTTGATGTATTAGAAATTGTTCAATTCTTTGCAATGCAATTTAGCAATATGTCAAAAGTGTTTTTAGCAATATCTCATTTTGTTTATTGAGCAACAGCAAACAGTCGGAAATATAAATGTATTATACAATCTGGACAATCTGATTAAAACTACTTCAAAATATATACATTAACAAACTAAAAAGAATCATACCAAAAGTTGGATAAAGGTTGAATTTTTCTGATTTAATACATACATTTCTCTGATCCTTATTTTCTGCAACACGATTAAGATAAAGGAAGAAAAACCATGCAGTGTTTTATTCTTCAATTCTTAAACCAGTGTTTTTACTATTCTACAATTTTCCCAACTGTAAATATCTTAACAAATTTTCAAAATAAGTTGCTTATAAAAATGTAAAGCTCTTGGGGCCAGGAGTATAGTTCAGCAGTGCAGTGCAGTGCCTGCCTGGCAAGTGCAAGTTCCTGAATTCGAGTGCCGTTACCTCCCCCACCCCCTCAAAAAGTAAAGTTCTGTATCTACTCAAGAATTTCTTTTATTTGGGAAGACTTAGCCCAAAATGAGTACTTATTAGCTGAATAATTTCTGAAAGTTCAGATTATTTGCTATTTGCCTGTAATAGTTTATGGATCTAGTGAGTTATATATTTAGAAAAACTTTCCATATCATGTTTATAAATATTAATACATTTATTTCCAACAATAGGATTTTTTATATTATGTGTGTAATTTAGTACCATCTTTTGGATAACATAATTTAGACAAGAATTTAAAAAAAAAACCTATACATTTTCTCACAATTACACAGATATTAAGTGAAGAGGTCATCTTTTCATACTGCCTAAGGGGTAATAATTTAATGCCAGGAAATCCAGATACTGTAGAAAAATAAAGACCATTGAGCAATTTTCAAGCATTATGTTTTTTGCCTTGAGTTTCATCTCTAGGAAATGTCTAACTGATATGACACATTTTACCCTCAACTCCATACCCTAAAATTTAACTAAATAAAAGTGTTATTTGTGAGAGATTTGGAAAACAGTTAAAATAGGTAAAAACAAATGGAAAACTTATCTTTTAAAAATGTTAAGAGAAGGGAAAAGGGGGAAAGAGGGAAGGGAAAAGGAAAAGATATAAATTTGTATATATGTATATGTAAGATAACTAAAATGAACACACTGCTGAGTGTATTAGTTATTGCGAAAGAACAGTTAATACTCATATGATTAGATCAATTTTACATGTCTATATCTATTAATGTAAACAACCATTTTGAAGATAACGATAGGCAATATTGCAACCATTGTCAAGTTTCTGTCATCCTGTTTTGTAAACCTGTAATGTTACTGTTGCGCATTTACTCTAGTGTTTGTCTCGTTTGCTTTTTGTCTTTCTTATATGTGTCTTTTTTCTTTCTCTTAAATAAAAAAAAAATGTTAAGGGTAAAATCTAAGGTGGTTTTTTTGTTGTTTTTTTTTTGCGGCACCAGGGACCGAACTCACAATCTTGCACCTGCCAGGGCAGGCACTTAAACCACTGAGCCGAACTCACGGCCTAAGGTGATGTTTTTAAAACCTTTTTCATTTGTCAAATTGCTAGCCTGAGATGTTTCACTCTTTCTTAGTTAGTGATGATAAACTCATGAGACTCTGAAAGTATTCAGTAAAGCATAAAATCATTCCTATAAAATTAAGAAAGGAAGAATTTGTTGGAGGCTGAGGCAGGAGGATCACAAGTTTGAGCCCAACCTGGGCAGCTAGGAAACTTGGAGAGAACCTTTATCAAAAAAGAATTTGTGAACCTACTATGCTAAAGAACAGAGTCAGCAGTTTTGCTCTCTTCATCCTTTTTCAAAATGTGGGGAAATAAACCTGTTGACAGATAATTCTTGTTTTTAATTTTGGCTGACTTTTAAAACTCAGGTCTGCTTTTATTAGTGAAAAGTATAGCCAAAGATGAAATGGATTCTTGCCATGAACCATTTTAAGAAAAGAAACAGTAAGACTGAAAATCCATATAAACTTCAAAGAAAACTCTTGGGAAACACGTAAAGACTCTTCTTTTATCTTGTAAGTATTCAACACCTGGTAGGCAATTGTTCTGTCCCGTAGATCAGCCCTGAAACAGGTTTGTGTGTGTGAGTGCATGTGTGTGTTTAAATTTTAACATTTGCTATTCATCAAGTCAATTAGGCATCCACAATTAGAACCCCTATAAAATGCGCTTTAATCCTGCTCCACACCCATCGGAAGGAATGAGGCTATACAACAATGCAGCTCCTGTATAAACAGGTAGCCTGTTCAACAAAGTACTTGGGATTTTAACACTGGCAACTTGAGATATCTATTGAGGAAACTATATACAAAAGGCCAAGGACTGTACTACAATTAACCCTACTCTTACTCATATATGAACTGTGGAGAAAAAATGAGGGCTCATATATGTAGTTGTAATACATCAAACAAGGTTAAGTGAGAATTCAGAAATGAAGAAAGTTCAATTTGTTAAAACAAAAATCATCATGTCACATCATAGAACCAAACAAAGTACATGAACTGCTAGTTTAAAATAAGTTACTCATGGTTCTAAGTTATAAAACTAATGCATTGAACCAAGGGCCTGTGCACCTAAGCAACAGCTCCAGTCCTTTGATTTTGAAACAGGGTGTTGCTAAGTCACTAAATTGATCAGTGGGCTTGAACTCACTGTCCTTCTGCCTGAGGTCTGAGCGTTGAGATTATAGACCTGTGTCATCATCTGGGGCTCAAAATCATCTTTCTGGACAAACAGTAGCTTCATGCACAGTTCAAGTAGCTTAACCTTAACCAAAAAATACTACTAGTACTATTTCCGTAACTGCCTAATAAATTATTTCAACCCCAAAGTAAGAACTCTTACCTATATGAATTCAGCATATTTAAGGTATATGTGGGTTTAAGATATGGTTCAATGGTGGATCACTTTTCTAGTACATGTGAGGTCCTGGCTTCAATCCCCAGTACTAGGGGTGGGGAACAGTATGTTAAGGTGTGCTTACTTTGCTTAATATTTACCTCAAAACGGGTAAATTAATTTTTGTGGAGTTTATTAAATTTTCAGGTGTGAATGCAAATGAAAAAAATAACAGGTGTGAATTACTAACAATATTCTTACAAACGAACATAATACTGATATTATGGGCCAAAATTACACACAATTTCTTTCACTGTTAATTTGTGAGTCTTAATGTTCTCATTTAAAATCTTTGACTGAAACATTTGAGAAAATAAATGGAGTAGTCCAAAACTGAATGAGTATTTATCTTGTCAGGCTGGGCATATAGCTCATTGCACAGTATACAGAAGGCTTTGCATTCTAGTCCCAGCAGGACACACACACACTATCATAGTACAGTCCACACACTTTCCCATTTCTTCAAAGGGGTTCCACTCTTGTCCCTAAAAGCGGTCTATTTTTCTATGAAAGTATTACCATATTTACCAGATACAGAAGCTGTGCTAGTTAAGATGCTAATAGCAGAATGTGTCATGGACAAGAAACCATTTACTAAAATTGTGATGCTCTGAAAAATAAATATTCTAAATTCCATTATCTGTGCTTTTATAATAAATTCCATTCTGGGACAACTAGCCAGTCTTCCTGGTAAGCGGTGCAAGCAGCATGGATTCCAGGAAGACAAAAGTCAGCGCCTCTCGTGAGTCTACCGGCTTGTGGGCTGAGAATCAACTCTCCCCTACCCCCAGCAACCTGCTGGTTCAGAGGACCGGCTAAGTTGATAGCAACTAACGTACATAAAGCAACTAAATGCTTGTATTGTTTGGTTGATTTTGCATGCCTGGGGCCAGCAGTCTGAGCATCTCTTGGGAGGATGACAGTATGCAATATAGTAAGTATGGGGAATTTCCTTCCATCTTGTTTTTGAAATCTAATATTGTTTGCACTGTTTTGCTTTATTCTGATTGTTTTGCTTTATTTAATATTCTGTTTTGATTGGTTTTATTCTGTTTTGTTTTTGGTTTGATTTTGTTATACCTGATGGAATGGACAACTATTACAAAGATAACGAGCTATACTATGGTAGTTATTGTTTTCCTAGTATCCTGCTTTGAAATTCTGTACCAGTTTTACTGCTTTGTTTTGATTGACTTTGCTCTGTTTTGTTTTGTTGGATTTTACTATCTTTAAAATAAAATTTTAAAAAAATCCCATGTTGTAAGATTTTAAAAGGCACAAAACTTATACTCAATATACTTAAGACTTAAAATTTAAGGAATTCTCAATTCGAAACAGAAAGACTATGTATATTAGTAATAATTTGTGTTAATACTGATACTACCAACATTGGTCGTTAAGATGAATTTAAGAATGAACCATCATGAAAAGACACAATTATCCTAAAAACAGAAGACAAAAAAATGGTCACACGTCTTCAGCATTTTTCCCAAAAAATTATTTTGTTTTTTCATCCTGCTGTTCTTCAACAGAAGCTGGGAAACTTTTATTCTCTCCTAGTTTTATAAGAAATGCACATACTTTATTGCACTGTAATCAGTGCATGCACGGTGCTATATATGGCATATTGTGCTATCATTTTATTATGTTTTGGTCAAATGAAGCAAATCTCCCCAAATCTCTACAAAAAGTAGGGAATTCAGACATGTAAGGACTTTTTAAAATTTTTTTTATGTGTAAGCTCTCAAGTGTAGACTTCATTGGTTATATATTATCACAAGTACTACCATTCATAACATTTCTCCTTTTTATTATGAGGCTTTAAAAGTAATGAGTCAATTCTGATTCCTATATATACTTCAAAAACCAAATGTCCAGACAAGTCCGTGTTTGATGTCTTACAAATACCCTCTTATACTGGTTTTTCCAAGTGGAACACCCACCTTTAAAAAAAAAAAAGCACTCTCATGCATCTCTATAATATTATCACATAGTCAGAGGATCTAATTTTAACTGGAACTATTGACAGAAGACTAATGGAACACATTGGCAAAAGACTAATATTTAAAAATCCCTGCATTCAGCAAATTTGCAGTGGCTCAAAACCAAAACGTTTTAAAATGACCTGTCAATTTTTTGGAAAAAAAAAACAAAAAACAGTACTTAGTCATTTAATAGCTTCAGGATCTGTAAGTGATCTGGAATTAGGAAAAGTGATTTAATCATTACAATGTACCTTCTTTTATCACCTTAAACATATATCTGATACCAACAATTCATAAAACACATAGATATTAAACATATATACCAATAATATATTCCATCCTTCTACTTTATTTTAGAGTATGTTAACTTTCCTCAGAGCAGGATGATCTACTGGAGTGTAACCATGAGGACACAAATATTACTATGTAATATTTGTCAGACTCTGTAATCTGATTGATATAGTATACTGCTCTTATTAAAAGAGTATACTGGCTAGGTTCTTATTACAGAGTATACCTGCAACCCCAGATACTCAGAGGCTAAGACAAGAGGACTGAAAGTTTCATAGCAGCCTGGGCAAATTAACAAGATCCTAATTCAAAACAAAAATTTTTAAAATGAGATTGGCATTGTGTGCCTGGGTTAAATCTTAGTGGTAGAGCACTTGGGTTCACTCAGTATTGCAAAAACAACAAATAGGGCTGGGGATGCAGCTCAGAGATAGAGCACTTTCCTAGCAGACATGAGGCCCTAGGTTCAATCCCCAGCATGGGGTGAGAGGGAAGGTGGCCAAAAAAAAAACAAAAACAAAAAATAGTATACTCTTTATTTTCTTGGCCCCTCTTCATAAAATAGAGGTCTCCTCAAGACTAATGGTGACAAAGAAATCTATTCAATATTTTATCTCCTTTAAAAACTAAACATTAAAGCTAGTCTAGTTAAGCAGGTTAGGTAGTTACTACTATAACAAAGTACCTGAGATAATTAACTTGCAAGGAGAAAAGATTCATGCTGACTCACAATTTGGAGGTTCTGGTCCCAGATCAAATGGACCCATTGCTCTGGAGCTCTGGTGGGCAAGCTGGCAATGGCAAGGAGAGCATGGCAGAGCAAACTGCTTACCTTGTGGCCACGAAGCAAAAGAAAACAAGGAACGGGCTGGGGTCCCACAATCCACTTTACGACCAAGCCCTGAGTGACCTAAGGACCTCCAACTTGAGCTTATCTCCAAAGGTTCCACCACTTCCCAATAGCACCACCCCAAGAATAAAGCCCTTACTATGTAGACTTGGGAGATAGTTATCCACAACCATGGCAATGGGTATGTATAAAAATTCTAAAGCGACAGTTCCATATAACATGAAAAATATCAGTAGTTTAATGAAATAGCAAAATAAGATATAAATCAATATGTACAATGACCACAATACAACCTATTTGCAATTCTTTCAATACTCAGAAAGAAAGAGCTGGCAGCATAGTTCAGTAATGGAACGCATGCTTAGCATGTGCAAGGTCTTGGGTTCTATCCTAGCATTGAAAAAGTCTTTTTTGTAGAGTAGTGACTTAGCTCACTTTCCTAACTATATAGAATAATACCTAAAAATTTTAAAACTACAGTATATGTTTCAGGGGTTTTGGATACAAAATTTGTTTTTTTTTTTTTTTTTTTTTTGCGGCACCGGGGATCGAACTCCCAGGCTCGCACCTGCCAGACAGGTGCTTAAGCTGCTGAGCCAAACTTCCAGCCCTGGTTTTCTTGGGGCAGGGTCACACTATGTAGCTCAGGCAGGCCTTGCGCTCGCGCTGTAGCCCAAGCCGGCCTCGAACTCACAACGCTCCGCCTACCTCAGCCTCCCGAGTGCTGGGATTACAGGCGTGCGCCACCATGCCCGGCTCTGGATACAAAATTTGATATTTCATATATTACGAGTTTTTACAAACTGAAGTTCAAGAAAATGTTCTATGGATTCCACCACAAACTGCAATTCATTTAGATACTGATTTTTTTTTATGATGTGCCAAGCACTTTTATCCAGAGAACTATAAAGATGTGTAAGATAGGCAAACATGCACAATAAAGAGCTTAAAACCAATTACTACAGAAAGTAATTATTTGAAGAATAAAGAATTTAACATTATACACAGAAGGCTAATAGCCCTGTATTAGATGTTTAATGAAAACTCAAGTACATCTATCCTATTTAAATTATTACAAACTACTTTTTATTGCAAACTATTTTACTTGCTTCTAGTTCACAAAAATATTCTTTTATAATAGGTAGAAGTAACTCTCCGATAACAGTTTAAACTTGAAGCTGTTCTTATTATTAAACCTATACACTTGGATAATGGAATTAAAATCAAAAGGAAGATATTGCTACCCTTCAGTAGAAGCTGGGAAACTATTTATACCCAGTTCTAAAAAAGTACACATAGCTTACTGCATTATCATCAAGGAACACTATCTTTACTTTTTGTATGTGTAAATTTTCCTTTCAAAAATGCTTAAATGAAAAAGAACATACTTTCATACTTCAGAAAATTTCGGAATAAACACTCAAATATAATGAAAGGAGTTACTCATTTGTGTTGAAGGGGCAATTTTTCACTGTTTTAATTTTGTATCAAAGTGTTTATAATTTATTCCTTAAATGAAAATCAGGCTCTATCTCCAAATTTTTGCCTATGCATTTCTCTCTACTCGGAAAATTCTTTCCTCCTTCTCACCTTTACTTAGCCAGCTAGAATTACCCAAGTATAAAGCTGGTCTGACAGTAAATCACAGACATACACATACTTCTGGTTCTTCCTTTAAGTGCCCAAATAATATGAGAACCCTGCATTAAAATTCTAGATTAGAAATTCCTAGCCAGGTATTGTGGTACACTGCCTGCAATCCCAGAGCTTGGGAGACTGAGGCAGAAAGATCTTGAAATGAAGGCCAGCCTGGGCTATACAGCCTCGGTTTCTTTAAAAAACAAAAAACCAAAATAGAAACAAAAAAATGGCACTTAATACTAAGGCTTATACATGATTCAATCTTATTTACAAGGTCTCAAAATACACTGGGACATGCAAGATTACTTTTAGAGTTCATATTTCAGAATTCGTTAATTAATGAAGAAGCTATTATAATAAAGTTCTGCCACAAACTGAATTTACCATGGTAAAGTTCCAATACAGTTCCACATACTACATTTCAGATTCAGGTGGCTGTTGTAATGGTACCTCAGTGTAACGTAAAAGCTATGCAGTACTTCAGTGTAAACTCATGGGTACGACCAATAGGTGATCAAAAAACAACTGTAGATTGGGGTTTAGTTCAGTGATGCCGCGCCTGCCTGGTAAGTGTGTGGTCCTGAGTATGATATCTGGTACTCACCTCCCCCCACAAAAAAACGACTGTAATAGGAAGCATCTCCCATACACAGGAATACTTACCAAACATTAAAGTTCCTGAATTAAAGTATATTGAAACAGTATCAAACCTTGAGGTTAACTTTCAAGGTCTTCATACAAAGTACATTTTAACACAAACAATACTTACATACTCATTCTAACCACAATTAATCCTTTGTACACTCAGCACTTCTTACAAACCTTTTTAACATTGTACTGTAATTATCTATTTTCATAGCTGGCTCCACTAGACTGCCAGATCTTTGAAAGTAAGCTGCCACTCACTTTTGCATCTCAGTGCTCAGCAGCAGATTCTCAAAGGCTTGTCAAATGACTTACATGATATTTTTATATCTATAAATAATCTTGCAAAGGCGTGGTGGTGCACGCCTTTAATCCCAACACTCAGGAGGTTGAGGTAGGTGGAGCGCAGTGAGTTCGAGGCTGGCTTGGGCTACTACACGAGTGCAAGGCTGGCCTGAACAACATAGTGCGACCCTGTCTCAAAAAACTAGGGCCGGGAGTTTGGCTCAGCGGCCTAAGGGCACCGGTGCCACAAAAAAAAAAAACAAAAAACAAAACTTGCAAAAACTTTACAATAGCTTTGAAGTTATGTGAATTGGCTAAGATCACAGAGCAAGTACACAAATGAAATTACCGTTTGAATCCTGTCTTCAGTCAATAAATTCTACTTTTCACCAACCCATTATAGTAGTCCTTAACTTAAAAACATTTGAGTTGTGAACTTTCATAGACACGAAAAGATGAATGGACCTCTCACTGCAAACATTCACAGATGGGAACAAATACCTTACATATCTGCTGGGCATTGTTACAGTTGTGTTGCTGGGTGCTTACTGCACAGTGTGATAGTGTACAGTAGTAACATTATACTTGGGGATTTACTGTATTTTGGTGTTTAGTTTTTTTATATTTTACATTGTATATTTGTGTCTAAGATGTATAAGGATTCACTTTGCTGCAGGAATCCAACTTACGAACATCCTCCCAGAATGGAACTCGTTTGTAAGTTGGGAACTTACTGTACATGTTATCCCAAATAACTGTAAGTTGTAAGAACTATGTCCTGTAGTAGCTATGCACAGTTAGAAAGTAAAAATTGATCCATAAAAACAAACCACGGAAAGTTACAACAGTAAATGCCCCTTTATAGTAGAATATTTACCTGGGTACGGTGGCACACATCTGTAATTCCTCTATTTATAAGCCTGGAAGATTAAGGGTTCAAGGCCAGCCTGGGCAACTCTGAAACCCTATCTCAAAATTTAAAAAGGAAAAAGAAGTGGAAATGTAGCTCAATGGTAGTATGCCCCCTGTGGTTCAAGTTCCAGCAGCACCACAAAGAAACAAACCAACAGAGACAAGGGGATATTTGAACCTAAAGATATTACTTCCTTCTATAAATATATTTAAAGAACTATCAGTTAGTTTTACTGTTACAGTCTCAACAAAACACTGCTCGCTTTAAGTGTTTACCTTGTACTTCTTTATCATGACACTCTTTCAGCTTGGTCCAAAATTCCTTAAAATCATTAGACACATCTGCAGAACTAGGGCTTCCACAGCCACTTCCAGAGATGTTCATCTTGTTTAATAGGCTCTGCACTTCTATTTGCTTAATGTTTTCAGAACTTTTCTGTTACATTATATAAATGTAAAATTGTCTTTGGATGGCTCAAACCTGAAATGACAGATTGAGACATAAATTTGCAGTTATCTTCACATAACTTAACATGAGGATGAAACACAGCCCAGCTGTTTCCAAGTTTGATTTATCCACAATTATCATTTTGTGAATTTGGGAAGGGATGGGGGAGTGAAGAAATAGGAAAATAATGGTGAGAAAAGCTCTGATTTCAATCATTTGGCCATAAGGCAAAATTTTCTCTTATTCCATCTAAAAAGAATTGTCTAAAGCATATTAAGCTGAAAGTAGTCTCAATTTGAAAGGTTTGCAATCACTCACAAACAAGCAAGAGAAGGGGAAATACATAAAAATAATTAACACATGTAATGTACAAGTACCAACTCCCCATGATGAATGTAATCATTACGTACAAATAAAAAGAATTCACTGCTTTTTTTAGTTTTTGAATTGATATGGAGTGCATTATGCTAAACCAGAAACTGGAAAACATTCTGAAATATTCCTTAACAAGCATGCACACATCTCTATGTATGTACAGACATTACAGAAGCACAAAACAGATGATTAACATATTAACACGTGTGGACCAGGGTATCTTTTTGAGAACAGATGGCAGTAAGATGCAAGACACAGTTAAGATCTATCAATACGAAAACATTTTATATTTAGAAATATAAGGTGACTGGAGTAAAGCTACTCTGTGTCTCTTTCAGAATAAAGGTTAAATAATTACATTTTACTTACATAATCCCTTAAAAGAAGCAACAAGGTTATTAAGAAATTCAAGTGGCATGCCTATAATCCTAGCACTCTGGGGGGTGCTGAGGCAGACTCCGCCTGTCTCAAAATAAAAACAGGCCTTGTGATATAGCTCACTGTGAAAGTCCTATACTCAATACCCAGTACCAGAAAAAATAAAGTTCTGATGGATCAGTGTTTTAATATGTGTTCTTAAAGAGAAACCATTAATTACCATTAAAAAAAGTAATCTGATTATAAAGTTTACTAAACTCACATCTGGCTCCTTAGTCAGTCCCACACTTTTACTAACAAGTACCCAAAATGATTTGTGTCTCTTACTAACCATTCATTGAGCTACATGATCTGTTTTCTAAAGGGATGAAGAGTATGTGTGAAATTACATGGTAATCTGTAAAGCACTACAAAAACAAATACACATCATGTTTTTAAAAAATTGCAATTAAGACAAAAATAATTAGCAAAACTGAACATCTACTGGGTTGCAGATATTAGGGAGTTATTGTTAATTCTGGGAAGCACTATAATGAAGTGATTAGTTTTTGCTAAGCCTTACGTAGGGCTGGGGATATAGCCTGGTAATTGGGTGCTTGTCCAGCACACACACAGTTCCTGGGCTAGAGCCTCAACATCACACACACACACACACACACACACACACACACGAAAAGGCCTTATGTGTTATAGGACCTACACGGAAGTATTTACAAGTGAACCAACGTATTCTCTGGGATTGGCCTGAAAACACTCCAGATACACAAAACTGGATGCTGCAAAGGAAAATTAAACAAGAACCAGTGAACTTTAACAGTTATTGAAGTTGAGTGCTGGATGGATACATGAAAGGGTTCACAATTTTATTGTCTCTTGTGTTCATTCATTTCCATATTAACATTAGTAAAAGTAGCCGGGCGCGGTGGTGCACGCCTTTAATCCCAGCACTCGGGAGGCTGAGGTAGGCGGAGCGTTGTGAGTCCGAGGCCGGCTTGGGCTACAGTTCGAGCGCAAGGCCGGCCTGAGCTACATAGTGCGAGCCTGCCTCAAAAAACCAGGGCCGGGAGTTTGGCTCAGTGGCGTCAGCGCCTGTCTAGCAGGCATGAAGCTGTGAGTTCGATCCCCGGTGCCGCAAAAAGAAAAAAAAAATTTAGTAAAAGTGTAATTAGGCATACTACATTAATTCAGCCTCATTTAAAAAGCCGCCTGTGTTCTATTTTAACCATAAAAGATAAATGAGCCCACATTATTGTCAAGAAATCATTTACTGAGTGTATAATAGCATAAAAATTATGCTACTTTACATTTATTGCTTTACCTACTCAGAACGACTCTATAAAACAGCTACAATTATTAATTTCATTTTATTATTTTGGGCTGAGGAAACAGATGTCACAGATTAAGTGACCAAAAGTCACACAGCCAGGATACAAATCGTGGGTTCAAAACATATTTTCCTTGTAGCAAAAAAAGTAAGCTATTGCTATTAAGTTAAAAATAATAATTACTTTCATGAAAAATGTAAAATTGTACACTGCATATTGGTTTTAAACTGAGTGCAAACCTAGTCCTTTAAGAAATTTGAGGTAATTAAAATAATTCAGTGCTTTATAAAAATACTGTGTCAATATCAAAACTTGGAAATTCTGGTTCACAGAATCCTTTGCACGCACCCTGCAGGCCCAGCACTCTGTGGCCGCCTGTGACCGGGAACCGTTACTCACTGCACCACACTGAGCCCTTCTCCTTCAGTTTGCACTTTCTGCCTCTCCGCTGCAGCCTGGGTTGCAAGGCTGAGGAGACCCCCCGCTGCGCACCCCTCAGCCACACTGAGGGACTGTCACACCGCAGACCTGCGGAGCCAAGGGGACTTGCACAGAGCCTTTTAGCCGCCCTCCCACGAGCAGCGACCTCACAGCGTCCCTGTCTCTTTCAGCTTCTCCTTGGGCGCAAACGCTGCCCTGGGGACCAGCGCGGGAAACGCTAGCTACGCGCTGGGCGCATGCGCGAGGAGGCGCGCAGCCAACCAGCGCGGGAGACCCAGAACTGCAGAAACCCAAGCGCGGTGCACTTCCGCTGAGCTTGGTCGCGTCTCCCCTCCCCCCAGCCCCGAGCCATACCCCTCCGCCGAGCGCGAAGCTCCACACCGGAAGTAGCCGCTAGGACCAGGCGCTATG
>RJWM01028494.1:0-25651 GCA_004363535.1 Dasyprocta punctata
CCCTCTCAGACTGTATTGACGTATAGGGGTGGGAATTGGTGGTGGAAACTGGGACTTAGGAACGCGTGGATATTCTGGAGGGTTGAGCACCGGTTCGTTACCACAGGGTGGCAAGTGGTCAAAAGTTCTTACCACTTTTGAAAAGACTTTTGAAACATCCGATTCGTGACCATGCCTGTTTGGATAATGACAATTTTAGAGAGGTTTTTTTTTGTTTTTGTTTTTTTTTTTTCCTGTAATTTGAATGTTTACGCTTTAAAGTAAAGTATTTGGGATAGTAAGGACTTCCTTCTGAATGGTTCTTCTTTGTTTCTGGGAAGGAGTTTTGGAAGCGAGTTTCAGAGGGCCCTGACACTCATGGAGACACTGAAAGATTCAGGTGGCCCACCTTAAATAAGAATATACCTATTCACTTGTGAAGGGATTTTTTTTTTTTCAAAACCGGGAATTGAACTCAGGACCTTGTGCTTGCCAGGCAGGCACTGTGCTGCTGATTTATACCCCTATTCTCTGTGATGGGATCTTGAGCTCTTTAGTCTTAGAGTTAGCCCAAGAAATGGAACTTTGAAGGGTTCCAGTGAAGGTTTAGTTAAGGTGAGGGTGTGAAGGTTGGTATGTCCCATTTTGAGATATAAAAGCTGACGAGGGGAAAAGAATGGTAACGGGGGCCTCCAAGTCATATTTACTGTATGGAATATTTCTTGAGTTAGTCTCTCTGACAGGTTCCTAACTTTCTCTCTTGGCTTCTTTGAACATATCAAATACCCCAGTACTTGTCTTTAAAGATACTACAATAATGAGAAGACTTTTGTTTGAAGGTAGCTACTAAAGGAGCCGCAAGAAAGAATAGAGTTAGATGTGGTCCCAGAATTGCTTTTCGTTGCTGAACCCTGAACGTTTTTATATAAACACAAAGAAAACAACAACAACAACAACAACAACAACAAAACCAAACCCGAAAACCTGAGTACCAATTCTTTATGTTGTGTTTTAGGGGTCGAGCTATCCATTATCAAGAAGAAATCTTTTAAGCTGAAGAACGCCTCTACATAAAAAAAGTAGAATGAAAGAACCTTTGGATGGTAAATGTGACAAAGCAATGACACCACAGCAGGAGCTTCTGGACAAAATTAAAGAAGAACCTGACAATGCTGCAGTAAGCATTTCCTCTTGATTTTTAAATTTTAAAAATTTTATCTGTTGAACTGAAAATTTTTGCTAGACATTTTTTGGTTTATAAGTTAAAACAACCAAAGTGATTTTTTTCACCATTAGATGAGTGATGTGGTTTCAATGTATCCCCCACAGTTCTTGTGCTGGAAACTTAATTCCCAATGCAGCATTACTGGGGATTGGGACCTAATAAGAGGTGATTAGATTATGAGGCTTCTGCCCTTTTGAATGGATTAATGCAGTTATCTCAGGAGTGGGTTAGTTATTTTAAGAGTGGCTTGTTACAGAAGTCGGTTCAGTCCCCTCTTGCTCTTTCATCTTTCTTGGGTGCTCTTGCCCTTTCACCTTATGCCACATGACGTTGCAGTGACAAGGCATTGAGCAGATGCAGCCCTAATATCTTGGACTTCGTATCTTCCAGAACTGTCATGAAAAGAAATTCTTTCCTTTGTAAATTACTGAGTTTGCAAGGCTCTGTTACAGCAACACAAAATGGACTAAGATAGTGGTGGCAAACCTGTAGTACACATGCCAAATCAGTCTGTTTGCTATCATTGAAAGCTCTAAAAGGTTCACTGCCACTGGACTAAGATAATGGGTAGATCAGACCTTCTGTGCTTTGAATGAAAAAAAATTTTGCTAACTACACGATAATATATAGAGTAATATATATTACCAATTTTTCATATTTGGCATTTTAAAAAATTCTCTTACATTTGATAGTAGGTTCCTTCATTTAAGTATTTGTTGTTCAGGCTCTGGGATCCAGGAGAGAACAGTCAGCTAAGTCCCCTCTGTCATAGAGCTGCTTTTTTTTTTGCAGCACCAGGGATCAAACTCACAACCTTGCGCCTGCCAAACAGGTGCTTCAGCCACTGAGCCAAACTCCCAGCCCTTGTCATAGAGCTTATTGATTAGTAAGAAGACAGAGATTATACAAGTAATGAATCCAATTTTATGTACTGTGACAAGTGCTTTGGAAGAAAAGCCTAAAACAGGGCATCAGATGTAGTTTTGGAGAAATTTAAAGATCTCCCTGAGGAAAGGATTTGTAAGTTGAATTACGAAGAAGGAATGGGCTAGTTAAAGGGCACGGGGGAGACTGTTCTAAAACCTACAAATAGGCAAGTTGAGTTGGAAAGATACATGGTTCTTTGAAAAAATTGTGGTTTGTAGTGGGTTTGTATCAAAGGTATATAATGATGAACAACAGATGGTATAGATGGTATTACTATCAATATTCAATATATACTGTCATAATATTGACATTATTAATGTTAGCCTATTATTAATCTTTATGTATGTTTAGAGTGTATCACTCTCAAAACCAAATTATCTCCCTTTTACAAAAGAGGAAACCAAAGCAAGAAAAAAAGAAGACCTAAGTAGTTTACCACAGATCACAGTTTATAAATGGCAAAGACTAATCCAGGTGTTCAGACTTAAGATCCTATGGTGTCCTGCTTCTGTGAAATGCCTTTGTAAAAGTTTGAGGCCAGATTTTGCAGGATCTTGTGGGCCTTGTTTTGGTCTTCATAGGTGGGATAGTAATTTGAAACAGATTTGTGTTTATGAAAGAACTTTCTGACTACCCCTCAGGGACCCAGATTAGAAACACCAAAAATAATGTGGAGACTTAGTTTGTTATTTTGGGACAAATTTTTTCTGCTTGGATAGTTCTTTTACTTTTTTTTTTTTTTTTTTGTGGCACTGGGGATTGAACTCACAGCCTCACACCTGCCAGATAGGTGCTTAAGCCACTGAGCCAAACTCCCAGCCCTTGTTTTTTGAGGCAAGGTCCCACTGTGTAGCTCAGGCCGGCCTTGCACTCGCGTTGTAGCCCAAGCGGGCCTCGAACTCACAATGCTCCTCCTACCTCAGCCTCCCAAGTGCTGGGATTAAAGGCATGCGCCACCACATCCGGCTTAGTTCTTTTACTTTATGTTCCATATTTATCGATTTTATTGCAGAACCCAAATAATACTATTTTTAAAATAACAAATAAAATAGTGTTTAGTATCTCACACCTTCTCACAGGCAGTATCATTCCAGAAGAGAGATTCTAGATAGGTTTTGTCTCACTCATGGGCTTAGAGGTAGTGTCCGTAGGATGTGGAGGTAAAGAGTCATGGCACGCATGACACTTACTTTGAATTTGTTTCTTTCATTCTGCCAGAAGTATCCATTTGCCAAGTTTTGTGGATTCTGTCTTTTAAATAGGTTTTGAATATGTCTCTTTTCCTCCCTATTTCATAATGTCTTATCTGGAATTTTATATATTTCCTACTAATTCTTCTTTCAGTCACATACTCCATCAAAACTCTGAAAAGTGATGTTTGTATTCTTTATAGATTTGATGATATTGTTCCCTTTTAAGACCCTTTCTTCTCATGATAAATCATAGTGTGACATTCAGATTTAGCCTTTGTTTAGCCTTTAGTGTCAGTATTCATCCTTCCTACCTCTTCTAATCTGTGCTTCTGTGAACTATTTGCAGGTCACTAAAAGTTACGTTTTTTCTTTTTTTTTTTTTTTTTTTTTTTTTTTTTTTTTTTTTTTTTTTTTTTTTTTTTGTATTGGGAATTAAACTCGACCTCATGTTTGCTAGGCAGGCACTGTGCCACTGAACTATGTCTCTAGCCCTATTTTTGTTTTTTGAGACAGGGTCTCATTATGTGGTTCAGACTGAACTCAATATGTGGCCCAGGCTGGCCGTGAACTTGTGGTGATCCTCCTGCCTCAGCCTTCTGAGTGCTGGGATTAGAGGCATGCACCACCACTCCTGGCTTCAAAAATATATTTCGTTCAGCTTTATTTTCTTGCTTTTGTACTTGCAGAAGAAGAAATAATCTTTGGGGATATAGTTCAACAGCATAAGCACCTGCCTGGCAAGTGCAAGGTTCTGAGTTTGATTCCTGGTACCAAAAAAAAAAAAATCTAGGTAGCCTGACAAAATTTTCTACTCTTTTAAGGTCAGTTTTAACTATCTGTCACTCAAATACAGAATTATTCTTTTTTTCTGTTGTATAGTGCATGTTACTTTATTATGGCATCTACTGTTCAGTGAATTTTGTTTTTTTTTATGCTGATCATGCTAATCCTGTCATCCTGTTCCCCTTCAACTCCTTCCCTTACATTCATGCCCTGGACTGCATTCTTTGAAGCCAGGAATTGGCCTTGAACTGATCCCTAGTTCCTAGCACAATGACTGGTGCAAAGTACATGTTCAGTAATCAGAATAGAAGAGCTTCTGTTTCACAGAGAGAAACTGAGTCAGAGGGAAAAAGTTACAACTTAGGATACAAACCAAGTTTTTTTTCCCCTTCATAATCTAGTATTTCTTTCATTTTACCTTGCCTACTGTGAATAAACTTAACAAATACTGTACTACAAGTTGTTTTTTGTGAACATAAAATTGTGATAGTGTAAATTGCCCTAACATCTTCAAGTGAAAACTTAAGTGTATAAGGACCTCTTTAGTTCTTCTTGATTCTTACTAATGCTTCTATATGACTAGGCTGTATTTTTTCATGATCAAGGATGTGAACTGTGATCAGAAGGCCAGTTGAACGAATTATGTATGTGATTTTCCATGCTACATCAATGAATCTTACTAGAACATTGGAAAATAAAGAGACAAATCTAAAATGTTTAATATTATCTTATATATTAAGAGTTTGTTTTGGATAGTAAAGTTAGAGTTGTGCTCTCCAGTTTTTCCGGGAGTTTTTATTTCTGCTTATTATAATCCATAACACTTGAACACTTGTTTGTTTGTTGTTTTTTGAGCGGGAGCAGGAATCAAACTGAGGACCTTGTGCTTGTTGGGCAGGTGCCATGCCCCTGAGCTATACCCTCAGCCCCTTTGAACACTGTTGAAAGCAGTTTGCGTATATTAATCCACATGCTGCTCACACCTAGAGTTAAGTACTGTTTTTATTTCCATTTTACAAATGGGGAGCTGAGACACAGATATTAACTTATTAACAGTCATACAATGAAGGATACTGTTTGTGTTAGTCCACTTTCTATTGCTACAGAATACTTGACATTTATGAAGAAGTTTATTTTAGCTGAGCATAGTAGCATATTTCTGTAATCCCAGCTATTCAGAAGGACAGCAAGTTGAGTTTGAGGCCACCTTGAGTAATGTAGTGAGATCCTGTCTCAAAAAAAGAAGGGAAGGTACATGCCTGTAATCCCAGCACTTGGGAGGTTGAGATAGAAGGACCACCTAGAGTTTGAGGCCATCCTGGGCTACATAGTGAGTTCAAGACCAGCCTGAACTACATAGTGAGACCTAGTCCCAAAACAGCAACAAAAAACAAAAGACCTGCATATGTACCTCAGTGACACAGTACTTAGCATGCCTGAGCTTTGGGTTCAGTCCCCAGTTACTCGCCCCCAAGTTTATTTTGGCTCATATTTGGAGCCTGGATATCTAAGACCATGTTACTAGCATCTGATTGGCTTCTGGTGAGCTCATAGTGTTATTTTGTCATAGTGGGAGGGTGGAAGGTCAAGCAAATGTGCATGAAAGAAACAAAACGTGGCAGCTTCACTATATAACAACTTGATCTCTCTTGGTAACTGATGCAGTCCCATAAGAAAGCATCAGTCCGATTTAACCACTTAGCAGTCCAATTATTTAAATACAGAATGACCAAAAATTGCATATTTTTCATTACATTTTATAAGTTAATATAACAGGAAATATAAAAATGACAGTTTTATTGGATTTATTCAAGAATCAACTGGTTAAAAAAATAAATAAATTTTAAAAATTAACTGGTTGAAATGACACCTGCCCAAGTGATGCTTGGGATAAACTGTGAAGTGGTTAATGACATACTTACCTCTTAAGGGTCATGTGACATCTCAACACTGTTATTCTGGGAATCAGATTTCAACATGAGTTTCAGAAGGACACACCATATTTAAATTGTAACACTAAGTTATTTGGTGCTGTTAAAACCAATTGCTGTAGACTTACTTCTGTTTGAGGACTTAGAGGTGAAGAGCCAGTTAGTTCTCTAGCCTTTCCTTAAAAGGGCACTAATTCTGTTCATTAAGCTCTAAATTAATCATTTCTCAAAGGCCCCACCTTCAGATACCTTTACTGTAGGGATGAGAGTTTCAGTACAAATTTGGGGGCAGGGGACACAAATATTCAGTTCACAAACATTGCAAATAAGAAGTCATAGGCCAGGTATGGTGGTGCATGCCTGTAATACCAGCCCTCAGGAGACTGAGGCAGGAGAATTGCTGTGAATTTGAGGCCAGCCTGGGCTCCAAAGTGAGTTCAAGGCCAGCCTGAACTGCATAGTGGAATTCTGTCTCAAAAAGACAAACGAACAAACAAAACAACCACGCTACAGAAAACAAAAATCATAATGAATTGAAATAACCAAACCAAAGACTTTACAATCATTGGCAATCTAAGATGAAGTAAAGAAAAGTATTTTTAGAGTTTTACAGTTTGGTTGTAAAGGAAAGAAGATAGGACAGTTTTTTTTTGTTTGTTTGTTTTTGTTTTTTGGCTTTTGGTTTTTTGAGACAGGGTCTTGCTATGTAGTTCAGGCTAGCCTTGAACTGACTATGTAGTCCAGGCTGACCTCAAACTCGTAAGTGGTCTTCCTGCCTCAGCCTCCTGAGTGCTGGGATTGCAAGCGTGTGTCACCATACAAGCTAAGAGGGCAGTTCTTAAGGGAACAGATTCATTTTTAAATCGGGGGGAAGAAAACATGGAGACAGAGATAGGTGGAACATGAAGGGTAGAATGGAATGCTCAAGAAGGGAGAGGGAAAATGAATTCAGAACATAAGCACCCTTTAAGAATGTTGCTTTTGGAGCCGGGCGTGGTGGCGCTCGCCTTTAATCCCAGCACTCGAGAGGCTGAGGTAGGAGGAGCGTTGTGAGTTTGAGGCTGGCTTGGGCTACAAGGCAAGCGCAAGACCGGCCTGAGCTACACAGTGCGACCCTGCCTCAAAAAACCAGGGCTGGGAGTTTGGCTCAGTGACTTAAACTCCTGTCTGCCAGGTGCGAGGTTGTGAGTTCAATCCCCTGTGCCGCCAGAAAAAAAAAAAAAAAAGAATGTTGCTTTTTCTGGTGAGGTAAGAGGAGGATTGACTGGTGAGTTTGTAGATGTAGTGGAGGGGAGAATCAGGAGGTTGAGGGAATTCTCAGTTGCTTGTTTTTACCTGGTGAAATTGAAACATCTGTGAGGAGGAAATATGTGAGGTTTGGACTTGCAAGTAATATGATTTAGAACAGTTACTTTGTGGAGTAAAAATATTAGAGATCGAGTTGATGGTAAAGCAGTTTTTTAAAAAAAATCTTAAGCTTTCTTTTCGATAAGTAGAAAGAGGTGTATATAATATGTTGAACTTGAACCTCTTTGCAAGTTCCAATTAATTAATAGTGTTTAGGTATAGAGTAATGTTTAGGAACATCCAGTTGAATGGATTTGTATTAACTCATTCCACAAATATTTATTAGATGCTATAATTATGAAACTAGTAAGTGTGAGAGCTACCATTTTTTATGTGCCCATCATTATCCTATATATTTTATTAAATCACTGATTTCCCTGCATTGGCCATTGAATTAGGTAATATCTTTATTTTACAGATGAGGAAATTGAAATTAAGGGAGTTTCAGTAACTCATTTAGGAGCCAAGATTATTGTCTTCTTTTAGAATCCATCATCTTCTCTATTGTGTCCTGTTTACTGTGCTGGATGTGGGGTATACAGAGGTGAAGAAACAGATATGGTTTTTTTTTTTTTTTTTTTTTTTTTTTTTTGCGGTACTGGGGATTGAACTCACAACCTCGCACCTGCCAGACAGGCGCTTAAGCCACTGAGCCAAACTCCCAGCCCTGGTTTTTTGAGGCAGGGTTGCACTGTGTAGCTCAGGTCAGCCTTGCGCTCGCGTTGTAGCCCAGGCCGGCCTCGAACTCACAACGCTCCGCCTACCTCAGCCTCCCGAGTGCTGGGATTAAAGGCGTGCGCCACCACGCCCGGCTCAGATATGGTTTTTATACATGGTGCATCTTGTCCTTCCAGTCTAGTGAATGAAGATTGTGTTAGCCATTAATTATCATCCAAATAAATATGAAATAATGTTATGATAAATGCTATGAGAGAAAGGAGGTGAGAGAAACTATAACAAAGCAACTTAATTTTATTTGAAGGCCAGAGTTTGAATTTATTGTAGCAGTAATACTGTATTTGTACATTTATGAGGGAAATATCATGGGTTTTGGAACTGAGACTTCTGGGTTTGATTACTATTTGTGTACTTACTGTCTTTGTGCCCCGGGACAAGCTTCTGAACTTCTTTCCTCACTTATAAAGAAAGTATGTATATTGAAAAGGAACAGTTGATACTCACATGTTTACATTAATTTTGCATGTCTATGTCTGTTAATCTAAACAACCCTTTTGAAGGTAGTGATATGCAATATTGCAACCATTGTCAAATTCCTATCATCTTGCTTTGTAAACCTATAATACTACCCTTTTGGATTTGTTAAAAAAAGAAAAAAGGACATACATGTACATCTTATCTTACAGGCAGCATCTCCTTTGGTGGCATAATGTACATCATGGGAAATGGTGAATTAATGCAGTGGTTCCTCATTTTTAGTATTCAGTAGTCTAAAGACATTTCAAATGTAAACAGTTTATTTTGCTAAGGGTGAAATAGTCAGACTATCTTTTAAACCTCGTTTTAAAATGAAAGGAGGCTATTTTAACACCAAAAAAAAAAAAAAAAAAAAGGAAAGTAGTTGTGATGTTTTTTTTTTTGTGGCACCGGGGATTGAACTCATAGCCTCGCGCCTGTCAGGCAGGTACTTAAGTCACTGAGCCAAACTCCCGGCCCTAGTTGTGATCTCTGAATAAAGGGCAGTCTTTTTCAAAATAGGTGGATAGATAGTCATTTAATGTGTTCACAGATTGTATTTTATTGTACAACATTTTAAAGAATATGTTAAGGATTAATCTGATTTAGACTGATGATTTTGAGTATAACAAACAGATTGCACTGAAATTCTTGTATCTTTTCTGCCATTAATAGATATGACAGCTGGTAAGTCTGTTGACTACAATTACTAATTTAGATCTAAATTCTGAATCTTTCATATTTCACTTTATTTATCACTCTTTTGTAAATACATCCTAAAAAATGAGTATTATAGAAACCAGAATAGCTGTGTGTTATACATCAAGAGTACATTTAAAAAATAAATATAATGGCCAGGCATGGTGGTGCATGCCTGTAATCCCAGCACTTGGGAGGCTGAGGCAGGAGGATTGCTGCAAGTTCTAGGCCAGCCTGGGCTACAAAGTGATTTCAAGGCCAACCTGAACTACAGAGCAAGACCCTGTCTCAAAAAAACCAACCAAACAAACAAAAAACCCAAAAAGCTTTTAAAAATATTTAGTTCTGAAAGATTGCCTTTATAAAGATTAAAGCTAGTACAATACATATTAAATTTTGACTTTTGTAAAGGTGATTATGATTAGAACCTGTAAATAATGAATATGATAGAATTAGTATTTGTTTGAATTTCTAGTTTACTTAAGTATATTTATTTCTCTCTCTTTTTTGATCTTTTTAAATAAGGAGTATGCTTGTGCCCAACAGCCAAAAACTCAAGAAAGTGAACTGAAAATCAGTGCTGTATTTTCAGTAAACGAAAGTCCTCTGGGTAAGACATAGAACTGTAAAAGTTAATTACAATTAATATTGTTTATTGTGTGGTAGAATTAAGGGAAACACTTCTTATGTCTTTCTCTTCCAAGTTTTTTAGACAATTGGAGCTGCTCTTTACCAGCATTTAAACAAATGAAATAGAATAAAATTACATTAGAATGTAATGCACGCAGTAGAAAAATGTATTGTTTCATGAAATTTTCATTTTAATTACTTGTTTATGGTTCTGTATTTTGTTTTGCTTTGTTTTGAGATAAGGTCTCACTTTGTAGTTGATGCTGACCTTGCATTCACTATGTAGTTTAGGCTGGCCTTCTGCTTAGCCTCCTGAGTTCTGGGACTATAGGTGTGTGCCACAATGCCTGGCCTGTGACAGTTACTGAATTATGCACAATCCTCCACAAATATATATATATATGAGAAATAAGTTATAATTTAAAATGTAATCTTTACCAGGGGTCATGGTAAAAAAAATTTTGAGACCCCTTGTTTTGGAGTACTTATTATTTCATTAGTGTTGGATTGCAAAGCATTGGATTTGAAAACTGAGAAAATTTGTACTATAGAAGAATATATTTGCCTTAATTCTAATACTACAACTTTTTTCTTCATATTTTGTTTTTCTAGCTCAACAGCTGACCCCAGGCTTTCAACTTTCTGTCCCATCATCTGCTCCAAATATATTGCTTCCTGCAGTTCCAGCTGTAGCTATTAAAGTGTTTTGTTCTGGTTGTAAAAAAATGCTTCATAAGGGGCAAACTGCGTATCACAAAACAGGATCTACTCAACTCTTCTGTTCCACACGATGCATCACTGGATTTCCTTTACCTGTTTGCCTGCCACCTCCTTCCAAGAAAACCTGCACAAACTGTTCCAAGTATCAAATTTTTAATGCCATCCCTTTTCACTTTACTTTTTCAAATGTGTGTGTAGTTAGTCCAAAGATGCTAGTGCTAGTTGAATTGTATTTAGCACATGGCTATGGAAGTTGCTTTTTGGCTTATTTGGGAATTTGCAAATTAGCCTACTTTTTCAACATCAAATAAGTGACTTAGTGTTAGAAGTATTGCCTAACCCAGTTTTCTATCTGTCTTAGTGTAAATTTTACAATGGAAAAAAGTAAACCATTTGTGGTAGTTACAGGACCACTCATACATATTGCAATTGTGAACAGCAACCATTTAAAATTAGTTAACAATTATCTTGAAAGTTACTGAAATTTCGAATAAAATAATAGCTCTTTCATAGTATGTAAAAGTTATTTAATTCTTTAGAAGGTAAAAATTCTGAGGGGTCATGACTATTGGTGTTTGTTTCTAGTATTCTTATGAATTTTCATGATGTCATTATTGCTTTACGATGTGCTTAGAAACAGGAAGAAACAGCAAAGTTACATGAGCCTTTTTCTGTCTTATTGTATTTAAAGAATTTGGCATGTTTTGCCTATTTCTGTGGTATTATAATTCCAGGGAAATAGTGTGAGGTTCCAACTGCAGCCAAGTTTTATCCACTGGAGCCAATGGGACTAGATTCAGTGGCTACCCCAGAATCCCATACCATGAGATAGGTATCTTCTTGCTAGCTAGGAGCTGCCATGCGTAGAAACATGAATGAAACAACGGATGAAAATTTAAAAAATTTGTGTGGTGGTGGTCACTAACATAGAGTAAGAAAAGTTAAGAGCTTGGTTTTATTACTAGGAATATAGCTCAGTGGTAAAGTACTTGCTGAGCATGTGAGGGGCCCTAGGTTGGTTCCCCAGCACTGCCCAATAAAAGAGAGAATGGCTTGGTGGTGCACACCTGTAATCCCAACACTTGGGAAGCTGAGGCAGGAGGATTGTGAGTTGGAGGCCAGCCTGAGCTACAAAGCCCTTGTCTCAAAAAGAAAAACCAAAAACAGCTTGATTTTTAAATTGTGATTCCGTGACTTACTAGCTGAGTGATCTTGGGCTAGATACTTGAACTCTTCTGAACCTCAGTTGTATATTTGCAAATAATATCTAAGTCCTAGGTTTTATTTATGTTTTTGTTTTTCTGAGACAGGGTCTCACTGTATAGTTCAGATTGCCCTTGAAATCACTCTGTAGCCCAGGTTGACCTTGAACTCATGGCAGTCCTGCCCCTGCCTCCTAAGTACGAGGATTACAGGTGTGCACCACTATTTCCTAAGGTTTTAATAGCACAAACTTAACACATGACTTAGCATACAGCAGGTACTTAATAAGAGATTTTATTAATATAGCAAAATTTAAATTATACTATTACTTATGTAATATGTGTACATAAAACAATTTTATGAATTTTTTTGAGTCAGGGTTTCACTATGTAGTTAAGACTGGCCTTGAACTCACTTTGTAGCCCAGGCTGACCTTGAACTCACAGCAGTCCTCTTCAACCCCCACGAGTGCTAGGATTACAGGTGTGCACCATTATGCCTGGTGATCAGCTTTTTTTTTTTTATTTTTTATTTTTTTTTTTACTTTGGAGATATATAACAGTTTATCTGCTTGGTGTGTTAGTTTAAGTTATCTTGTGTGTTTTTTTTTTTTTCTGAGATAGGATCTTGCTTTGTAGTTCAGGCTGGCCCTGAACTCAATATATATCCCAAGCTGGTCTCAAACTCTAAGCAATCTTCCTGCATCAGCCTCCTGAGTGCTGGGATTACGTGTGTACACCATTTCACACTTTGTTCTAAAATGCCTTTATAATACCTTACTTTAATACATTGTCATTTTAATGAAACTCATATGAAACAGTAAATTTAGTTTCCTGTTTTTAAGATATTTTTTCATCATATCAAATATCAAAATACAATGTATTAAATTTTATTTTCAGTACTGGAGGATAGAAGTCAGGGGTACTTTATCATTGAGCCATAGCCCTAGGTTTTTATTTTTTTTTTTTGGTACCGGGAATCAAACTCACAACCTCACACTTGCCAGGCAGGTGCTTATACCGCTGAGCTAAATCCCCAACCCCAGCCCTAGCTTTTTAAAAGTTGTTTTAAAAGTTATTTTTTGGAGAGAGGGTCTTGCTATGTAGTTCAGGCTGACCTTGAACTCCCAGTGATCCTCCTGTCACAGACTCCCCAGTGTTGGGGTTGCATGTGTGTGCCACTGCACTTTGTTTTAAGATTTTGATACAGGGTCTTGCTAAATTGCCCAGGTAGAATGCAAACTTGCAATCCTCCTGGTTAAACCTTCCTGAGTACTGAGATTACAGGCACACACCATCATGCCAGGCTAAAATGAATTAAATTTTGAAGATCATAAAATTACTTACATATCCAAATGCATATTGGTTGTGGCTTTTTTACTTTTCACCATAATGTTGCTTGTGTGTGTGTGCGTGCTCATGTGCATGTAGTGCTGGGGATTAAACTCAGCTCCTCACCATACAACGCAGGTATTCCACCACTGAGCTGTATCCTTACTCCCTTCAAAAGCTATTTTTATCTCTCTATTTGCCATTGCCTTCAGAGCCTATAAAACATTCATTTAAATTAGGTTAGAATAGATTAGGTGGCAGATCTGTCTTTTCAACATGTGCCAGAGTTTTACAAATTGCCAAAAGCTACTTGATGCCTTATCAGGTCAGCATACTAAATGATTAAATGGAATACTGCTGTTAAATAATGAGATTTAACCATAAAATTAATTTTTCTTTTAAGGATTTTTGTAAGTTAAAAGAGAAAAAGGAAATTAGAAAAAAATGTTTAGAGCCCATGTTATTATAGGAAGAGATGTGTTTTTTGCAAGATAAACGTAAAAGCATGGTACTCATTAAAAAAAAACTCGTATAACTACGTAAGATGTAGAGTGTATTTGTATTTATATGTACACATTTTCATTATGAATTCATTCTTATTTGTTTACATATATATTATACAAGTGGCAGATTCACCTTATTGAAAGATTATTGCTGTTTCAGTAAAAAAAATTACTACTTTTCTCAAAAGTTAATCCTTCATCTGCATATAAGCATATATCCATTTGGTTTCAAAGATTGTTATATTTTTAAGGTTAGGTAAATTTTAGAAAACTAAAATTTTGTTATTTCGTATTTATCATGGAACAGGCTTGCATAATAAAGATAATATAAGAGACCAGATAGTGGAATGATTAACCCCAAAGTGCCTGAGTTTATGTCCTGGTATCATTGTTTATCCACACTATAATTTGGTTTCCTTATTTGTAAAGTGGAAATGATAATACTTCCTACATTATTGTGGTATTTAAATTGGATAATTTGAGTAAAGAGAACAATGCCTTACATACAGTAATTACTTAGTTACACTTGTGACATTTAATATTACTGTCACTATTGTTCTTGACTTTATCACCTGTGTTAGTGTTTGACTGTTTCCTTCAATTTTTTTTTTTTTTTTTAGTGTTATTGGGAGTTGAACTCAGGGCCTTGCGCTTGCCAGGCAGGTGCTACACTGCTGAGCCATATCCCCAGCCATTGTTTCCTTCAATTTTTATACTTGTTTGAAAAACAGCAATACTTAGCTTCTGTTACCAGGCTGTTGCTATCAATGCTAATTGCAGTTATCAGCTATTATAAGCACAAGGATCTGAGTTTGATTCCCAGTACCAAAAAAAAAAAAAAAAAAAATTAGCTCTTATAAAATGGCTCTGCAGATCTCACGAACTATTCAGTTATTTATGTTCTTCTTGTCTCATTTATAGCTAAGTTCTGTATATCATGCTGATTTTTATATTAGTCTTTGGTGTATTGTTTCCCCAGATCTTAATTTTTAAAAAAAATTTATTTACTGTTTTCCTTCAAGTTTTTACTCTTGGCAGTGGTTGGGTAATAAAAGGACATGTGTTAGTGGACACAGAATCTAGTCCCACTGGCTCCAGCAGATGAACTTTTTTTTTGCCATGAGCATCTGGCTGGTTTTATTTTATATATATATATATATATATATATATATATATATATATATATAATTTGTTTTTTGGGGGGTACCAGGGATCGAACTCACAACCTTGCGCCTGCCAGGCAGGCACTTAAGCCACTGAACTAAATCCCCAGCCCTATTTTTTGAGACAGGGTCTCACTATGCAGTTCAGGCTGGACTTGAATTCACTTTGTAGCCCAGGCTGGTCTCAAACTCACAACAATCCTCCTGCCTCAGCCTCCTGAGTGCTGGGATTAAAGGTGTGCGCTACCACACCTGGCTTGGCTGGTTATATTTTAAATATAATTCTTCATCCATACAGCTAATAATTAGAAATTATAAACCTCATCTTAATGCATGAGAATTGAGACAGTAATTGACTTTCTCATCATCACTCAGCTAGAAATAACAGAACTATTATTAAAACCAGGTTTTCAGATACTTTATCCAGGACTTTATCCCACAATACAATGGGTGCCCCCTAGTAAATACTACTTTAGCTTACAAAGAGGAAGGAGTTACAGTTGTTACGTTATTTCATTTTGCCTTTGTTATTTATTTTAGAGATATTTTAAATCCAAAGGATGTGATTACAACCCAATTTGAAAATTCTCCTGCTAGCAAAGATTTCTGCAGTCAGTCATGTTTGTCTTCTTATGAGCTAAAGAAAAAACCTGTTGTTACCATATATACCAATAGTATTTCAACCAAGTGCAGTATGTGTCAGAAAAATGCTGATGTAAGTTACATTTTACTTTTATTGATATTCTGTTCAAAGATCAGAGGAATTTTAACGGACTCTGCTTATTTTGTATGAATGTGTGTTTCTATTTCCTAGACTCGATTTGAAGTTAAATATCAAAATGTGGTACATGGTCTTTGTAGTGATGCTTGTTTTTCAAAATTTCATTCCACCAACAACCTCACCATGAACTGTTGTGAGAACTGTGGGAGCTATTGCTATAGTAGCTCTGGACCTAGCCAATCCCAGAAGGTTTTTAGTTCAACAAGCGTCACAGCATATAAGCAGGTATGAACATCTATTTGTCAAACAGTAAAATTTAATTCTAACCTGCAAAATAAAAGCGTGAGCTCAAAAAAAAAAAAGTGAACTCCTCCCATCCTTTCATCCTCATATATGAATTCCTCTTCAGAAAAATAGGATAGATTTTGATACTGTAGGGATGATTGTATAATGAGATGATAATGGCATTTCAGGTCAGTTTTTAAGGTTTTCTTCATGACTGAGAATTTATAGATGTAATTTCATGATTTCTTGTATGAAATATTTTGTAGAATAGTGACAGTGAAAAAACTCCTTATAAATAAACTGAGCAAGTCATATGTTTCTCATTCTAAAATATATTTTAGAATGAGTTGTAATTATTTTGGCAACATCATCCCTTTTTTTTTTTTTTTTTTTTTTTTTTTTTTTTTTTTTTTTTTTTTTTTTTTTTTTTTTTTGTACTGGGGATTGAACTCATGTCTGCCAGGCAGGCACTTACACCATTGAGCTAAATCCCCAGCCCCTGCATCATCCTTTTAAAATACTTTAACGTTGTTTATTGCAATAAATAATGAGTTAATCTGGTTGTAAATGTATCACATGAGTTTATTACTGAGTGATTTGGATTTTTAGGATTATCTTAAAAAATATAAAAATTTTAAGTTAGCAAATTTTTGATTTGTTAATTTCTCTGATCAGTTGGTAGTTTATATTCATTAGTAAAAAGTATCTTTTTTCTGGGAATTGCCACTTCTGGTAGTCTGGTTCCTGCTGTCACAGGAAAAGAATTATTATTTTGTAAATTTAAAAATCAGCTCCATTCTTAATTTTTAAAGTAGTATTATACTGTATCAACTGTGTAAATAAGGTTTCTCTTTTACTAGGAAGATAAGTGCAATTTTACATTTGTATTTCCTTGCCATTTACTCTTACTGGGAGACCATCTAGTTTATCAGTGACAGGATAGTGTAGTGGTTAGGAGCCTGAACTTCATAGTCTGGTGAAATAAGTGTAATTTCCTACTTATGTTTATCTTGTGATTTCCCCCCTGCCCCTCAGTTCTGGGAATTGAACCCAAGGTCTTGTGCATACTAGGCAAGCATTCTACCACTGAGCTATACTCCCAGCCCTTGTCTATGAATTAAATGCAAACTTTTTGTTAAGGTAATTTTTAAAAGTACCCCACTCAGTGGCACAGTGCCTGCCTGGCAAGCAGAGGGTCCTGAGTTTGATTCTCATTACAAAAAAAAACTTATAAAACTTGATCTAAAAGTACTTCACTGTGTTACTGAAAGAATTCTATGACAGAGTAAAAATACTTCGTTTAGCATAGGATTTGGCTTACGGTGAATTTTCAAAAAGTTATAAATGGTAGCCACAATTATTAAAACATGAATAAACATACAGGCAAATTTTATTATGAAACAGCTTAAAAAAATAGTTTTGTAGGATCTGCTGATATGCATTAAACACCACTTCTGTCTCTTGCTAAATAGTCTAAACGAGTTAAGTAGCCTTAGAGATGGCAGACTCCTAGACTGAGGTCAAGTTATGTACTCAATATGGCCTGGTTTGTGGACTGTTTGGTTCCTTCTGGTTATTGTGGTGAGAAAACTGTTCTGACTATCCAATTCATTACTTGTAAAGTGTTTTGTTGTCACTAAAATATCTAATTATTATCTAATTTTCTGTTGGTATTTTATTGTCTGAACTTGATTTTCCCACATCCCGACTTTCAAAACAGTCTAATATTAGTATGGCCTCATTGTCACGTTCAAATATTTCCATGAATGGCAATGATAGTGCTTTTTCTTTTTAGAACAGTGTTTAATGTTACATGCTAGGATATAAATGTTATTTTATTTTCTTAATAGAATTCAGCCCAAACTCCTCCATATGCCCTGGGGAAATCATTGAGGCCGTCAGCTGAAATGATTGAGACTACAAATGACTCAGGAAAAACAGAACTTTTCTGCTCTATTAATTGCTTATCTGCTTACAGAGTTAAAACTGTCACTTCTTCTGGTAATATTTAAATTTGATAAATTTACAGATTTAGTAACTGTTAAGACCATAACTGCTTTTCTCTCATATTGTTACAAATTAAATTTATCTGTATGGTTAAATAAAGACTCAAGATTGATTTATTTTTAAAGAACTGATTTTTTAGTGCAAATAGTTGTGGTACGTATTTTATAGTTTCATATATGAGAAGAAAAAAATAATTGTAATTCCTAGGTTAGTTTTTGTGTAAGTGGGAGTTAATTGAGGTTGTTGTAGTTAGATTTAGAGCTGATTGTAAAGTTTGTTGATTTTGTGTGTGTGTTTATTATAATTGGCCTTCCATATCTGTGGGTTCTGATTTCATGGATTCAACCAGGCAGATCGAAAATATTCAGGGAAAAAACTGCATCTGTACTGAACATGTAGACTTTTTCTTGTTGTTATTCCCTAAATAATATGATGCAGCAACTAGTTACACAGTGTTTACATTTTACTAGTTATCATAAGTGGTTTAGAGATGATTTAAAGTATACAAGTGAATGTTTGGGAAGATACATGTAGATTATATGCAGATTCTGTGCCATTTTATGTATATAGTGAGGATCTGCAGATTTTGTTGTCCTTGAGGAGTCCTGGAACTAATGCCCTGAGGATATTAAAAGATGACTGTACTGAGTATTTGTTGTTGTTTTTTACTTTTAGAATTTTGGATTGTTTGTTCACTTGGGTAACATATTCATTGTTTTTTTATTTTTTGTCATCAAGGTGTCCAGGTTTCCTGTCATAGTTGTAAAACCTCAGCAATCCCTCAGTATCACCTAGCTATGTCAAATGGAACTATATACAGCTTCTGCAGCTCGAATTGTGTAGTAGCTTTCCAGGTATGAACAAAGGTAGTATTTTATCTGTGTAGTTCTCTTAGGCAAAATGTTTACCTGCTGAAGGTCCCTTCTTAGAAAATTTTAAATTTAAACTAAAAAAAAAAATTATATTCAATCAGAATTCCAGAGATCATTTCTCCGAAATGTTTCAGCCCAGATGTTGGGCCCCCTTACTTGAGGTCCTTATGTAAGGTGCCCTTCCTTTCCACTTTCTCTTTTGGCTCCTTCCCTGTCAAATGGGGTATGGCTTGAGTAGGTTGCATGGTGATGAACAGTGGGTTGTTGGTACTCATGTGTCACTTCCTCATTCATGGCTTGCAGTAAGAGGGTACCTTGGGGGAACAGAAAGGCATGCTGAATTTTTTAGTGGTATATCTTGGAGATAGATCTTTAAAGCCTGGATTCCAGTCCTCTGTCTTAACATTGTGTTTCTCCATTCATCTACATTGGAAGTACATCATTGAAACTCATTCTGTAAGAAATAAGATGTAAAAATAGTCTGAAGCAGAATTAATTTATTAAAATGAAGAAATAAAAATCAGTAAGTTACATTATTTCTCAATTGATAAAATCTTTGCTTTATTTGTGTTCATTTAGAATGTATTTAATAAGCCAAAAGGAGCAAACCCTTCAGCAGCACCCCCGTCTCAGGGTCAAATGGTTGTAAGCACGCCCTCCGGGTCAGCAGTGTCAGCAGGAAGAGGTGGCACCTCTTTCTCCAGTTCTGTCAGTGGTGCTGCTCCAGCTGGCTTTCAGACTCTTGCTGAACAATCACAACAGGTTGCTTCAACCCAAACACTTGTGAAACTCAAGTGTCAGCACTGTAACCAAATGTTTGCCACAAAGCCAGAGCTACTTTTCTACAAGGTAAAGCACAGTTATGCAAGGATTGCATCCAGTAGGTACACTTCTGTGTCTGTCTTCAGTAGTTACTCAGTTTGCTTTGAAATGCAAAGGAAAAAGAAGTTTTAGTCCCCCACTTAATTTTGTACTTTTTAATATATTGGATTTCTCTTGTAAGACAAACCATGTGATATTTAAGCTCCTGAGGGATTTATTCCATATAACATTATGGTCTCAAGGTACATTCATTTTCCTACAAATGACTCAAGTTTATCCTTTATGGCAGAATAGTACTCCATTGTGTAAAAATACCACCTTTTCTTTTCTTTTCTTTCTTTTTTTTTTTTTTTGTGGTACAGGGATCTGAGCTCAGGACCTTGTGCTTGCCAGGCAGGTGCTTTTGCAGCTGAGCTATAACCCCAGCCCACTACCGCGTTTTCTTTATCCACTGATCTGCTGATCGAAATATAGGGCACTTCCAAGATTCAGCTATTGTGAATTGTGCTGCTAATGTTGGGTATACATGTATCTCTGTAATGTAGTGTGTTTAACCATTTGGGGAAGATACCTAGAGATCTGGGAATAGCTGGGTCAAATGGAATTTCTACTTTTTGTGTTTTGAGGAATCACAAAGATTTCTTAAAGGTAAACAGTTGTTTATCTAGATCTCAATGACTGTTATTTCTCTGCAGGGCAAAATGTTTCTATTCTGTTGCAAGACTTGCTCTGATGAATACAAAAAGAAAAACAGAGTTATGGCAATGTGTGACTACTGTAAACTGCAGAAAATAATAAAGGAGACTGTGCGATTCTCAGGGGTTGATAAACCATTCTGTAGTGAAGGTAAAGAAAAAAGTTTATCCACAAAGCGTATTATTATAGAATATTTTAAAATAATTTATGATGGCTTGGGGAAATAATGCATGGCTAATGCTCAAATAGTTCTTCTCTCATGAGGTCTAATTTGAGCATGTGTGTGTTGGATTTATACTTCAGTTTAAAACTGTCTTTTTGCTGACCATGGTGATACATATCTGTGATTTTGGCTTCTTGGGAAGCTGAAATGGAAGGATTCCAAGATTGAGTGTCTTAGTGAGACTCTTTCTAAAATAAAAAAATAAAAAGGGCTAGATATATAGCTCAATGTGGAGGCTCTGGGTTCAGTCCCCAGTAGTCCCCCAAAAATCTTTTATTTTTTTTTTCAGTGCTGGGTGTTGAACCAAGATCTTACACGTGCTAGGCAAGCACCCTACCATTGACTGATGACAACCCTACCCCTAAAGTTTGTCTTTTTAAATGTTGTGGTAATCTGAGTAAAGGAAAGCTATTGAAATAGAATTAAATTAATGATGCTGATATAAAAATCTTGCACATTTAGTTATAACATCAGGGATCTTTTATTCTTGTATCTATTTGTAAAGTGGGGACTTCAGCAGTTGCTGCTTCTTGGCTTAAGAAACTTCTGTATCTGTGATGTTTGTGAAACAGATGGTCTAATACTTAGAATATATTTAAAAGGTGATAGGAGTTTGTTCTATGGATATACAAACTATTTTTTAACCTGGAAGCAAGTATTTGTGTCATAGATTTAGAAATTAAAGTTTATATCTACATTTGTTTAAAGTTTGTGTCTAAGACCATAGAAAATCGTTTTATCTCCTTGAAGTTAATGTGAATTTGATGTTTCTTTATTTCATCCCTTTTTGTGCTCAGTTTGCAAATTCCTTTCTGCTCGAGACTTTGGAGAACGATGGGGAAACTACTGCAAGATGTGCAGTTATTGTTCACAGACGTCTCCAAATTTGGTAGAAAATCGATTGGAGGGCAAATTAGAAGAGTTTTGTTGTGAAGAGTGCATGTCTAAATTTACAGTTCTTTTTTATCAGGTAAATGTGATATGCTGATTTGTTTTCTGAAGTTAGTGCAAATTATTTTCTATACGTTCAAATTATGTGAAGAAAAATGTAGTGTTTAGAAATGGGTAAAGTAAAATATGGGCTACTATTGCAAAATTTAAATATAAAGATACAATCTTTAGAGAAAAAGTTAATGATTTCTGGAGACTGTTGGTTGAGGTTATGTATCATTTATTAAATTTGTATATCTTTATGAAGTACATTATAGCAGTTCAATAAATGTAAACAGTGTGTGTCATCAAATCAGGATAATAAGCATTTCTATCTCTTACTGGTCATTTTCATATGTTAGGAATTTTGTGCTTTTCTGTGCCTTATTTTCACTTTCTTATAAACTGCATTGACCTTGTTTGAAACTGTGAATTCTTTTAGGTTAGAACTTTACATAATGTTGCTTTAGGTGGCTCTCTCATTCAGATTATGCTGAGAAATGTGAAGTCAGACCTTGTTCTCATTTCATAGGTTAAAGGACAGTGACTGACAACCTTAACAATTTAATTCTAAAAACAAATTATCTTTCTGAAAGGCCAACAGTGATAGTCATTATTAATTGTCAGTAATACATGTCTGGTGTTCCATAATTGTTGTTTCATTTAATCCTAACCACAGTCCCAAGAGGTAGGTATGTTATTGCCAGCATGTGAAAAGGAAAAGGAGTGAAGTCTAGAGAGGTAAAGTGCCCTTGAGGAAGCTGGTAGGTGACAACTAGATTGCACTTACAGCATATTAGTCAGATCACTACCTCTTTGCCACCTCGAAAATACAATTTTTTATTTTTTTTTTGGTATTGGGACTCGGACTCCAAAATATAATTTTCTTGGGGAGGAAGGTAATACCTTTTTTGTAATTAGATAAGCAGGACCAACCCCAGGGCTTCGGGCAAAGAATGTCTAATTGGATATTTGTCCAGTTAATCAAAGTTTTTATAATTTCAAAGCGCCATATTCTTTCTGCTGTAGTATGCTGCTTCTTAATCTTTTAAAAAATAGAATCTGTCTTTAGATTCCTTCCTCAGTAACTTAAAAAACAGAACAGCATCTTTTATAATAATTCTCTCAATTTAGAGTATAGATCTCTCAATTTAGGGTATAGGGTATATAGGGTACAATAAATAAACATTTTTAACTACAGTATTTTAAGGTAGGAACCTTACATTTTGTAGTCCTGCCTCATCATACAGTATCTTGTTTTCATGGTATCTCTGATTTATGATTAAAGTTATCTATTCATTATTTTATAATTTTAAGCCTTTCTTGTCATGACTTCTATCTCAGATGGCCAAGTGTGATGGTTGTAAACGTCAGGGTAAACTGAGTGAGTCCATAAAATGGCGAGGCAATATCAAACATTTCTGTAACCTATTTTGTGTCTTGAAGTTTTGTCATCAACAAAATATGAATGATCTTCTTTCACAAAATAAAGGTAAAGTTAAACTTGACTAATGGGGTCTTTATGTTAGTTCTAGGGTGTACTATCAGCATACACAATTGAAAACAATTTAATAAGACAAAATTTCACTGATTCAGAGAGCCCTAGTTTCCTTAAATTTCCCTTTAAGAATCCTTAGTGAATAGTCCTTTTATTTTTACAGAAAAAATTTGATTTGATTACTTTTGATTGAATTTATACATACAGATAATATAGTTTATAGTAAAGACTGCATACTATTCAACTAATAAAGTAGGAATATAAATAGAAAATCAGGACAGATGAGGGGAGAAAATGTAAGTATGCTAATATAGTTCTGTGATTGGTGTAAGATTTGATCTGTAGCTTGCTTTTCACCAAGAAAAAAAAGAAAAAAAAATGAACATCACATTAATTATCTCAGAAAAAAATAGATCAGTTCTTCGTGGGTAGTAAAGCTTTTCCTGGCTAAGCATAAAATAATTTTGCAAGTAGGACAGCTAATGTGGTCAAAATATTCGGAATAGGTAGATGTTTGGCATGTTCTTAAAGTAGTTCTACATGTCACTTTCTGAGTAGTAGACAAAAAACAGTTGATGCTATGTTCTCTTATCAAGGTCTGAAGTGCTTGCTGCCTGATTGACAGAATCTGTCTGCTTGCAGGCTCTTTGCCTGCCTTGTAGTCTTATTAATCATTACCTTAATCATATATGCTTTGTGCTGAACTTTTATGTTACCATCTATCCCTTGGGCCCATTCTGGTTTGCAGTAGAATATTCACTTTGTCATGTAGTTTAAGGATATCAATGTTAGGTGAATTGACAGTTCCTTCATCAACTTACTTATAAAAATTGTCATGTTAAATTTTTATTTGAAGCAAGTGTAAGGGTAGAAGTCCTAATGTTCATTATAGGACAGCCCAGTTAATCCTGAAGCTGATACCTTATTTTTACCTGTTACATGTCATTTGAAGCTTCTAATTTTGCAGAATCAAGCTTTTTAAAGCCCTAGCGAATGCTAATTTGTTTAGAATCTCCCAAGCCAACATCGTGCAGAGTTAATATTATATTGGTTTTTGAAAACTTAGTTGTTAAACAGTGTTTTTTGTGTAAACTTTTTGTTTATACTTACATTTTTGTTTATTTTAATCAGTAAATATTTCTAAGACCCAAACTGCTATGGTGGCACTCCCTTCTACAAGAACAAATATAACCCCAGTCATAACCAACGTGGTATCATTGGCAAAAATACCTGCTGCCCAGCCTACAGGAAACACTAAGACTGTTTTAAAAGGTATGACTTGATGTAAAGGCAGTTGACTAGAAGGTAGGGACAAGCATTGCCTAATTTAAGTGGCTCTTACTAGTAATAACTTTTTTACATTATATAAAGAACTATATCCCTCTATCTCTGGGGGGAGTGGCTAAGCAAGAAAAGTGATCTGGATGGGAAAAGAAGTTACATGTGTGATTTACTTTTTAAAGAATGCAGATGATTTTACTATACCTGCTTATTTATACCAGAGATTATAATATAGTTGGATTGGTCTGTAACATGGCTATCCTTACCTTTACCAGATACCAAAGGTGATATTAATAGGGAATTTCTTTGGACCATTTTTTGAGAAATTTTAGCTCAGAATATACTCCACTTTAGAGGAAATCAACTTCTTACTTACATGTATTCTGGGAATAAAATGTATGTTTTGACTTATAACAGGTGCAGCTACTAAAGAAGCAGCAAAAATCACTGGAAATGTAAGTTTTACTGTTAACATTTTTTTCTGGGTAAACCTGCTTGGGTTTATTTTCATTTATATGTCTGGGTACTTTTCTATTTGCAGCTTACTTTTTACAAAAGGTGGAGTAGTATTTACATTCATTTCTTGTTTTGAATCTTACAGTTTGACCTTATATGGTTAGTAAGAATACATTCTGAATTTAGTTTACTGTTCCTTCTTGTTCAGATTTCTTTATTTCTTTAAATGCTTACTAATTCAATCTGGTTGCTTATTTTTCTCTTTTTACTATATTCAGCATTTTTTTTTTTTTTCTTTTTTTTGCGACACTGGGGATTGAACTCACAACCTCACACCTGCCAGGGCAGGTGCTTAAGCCACTGAGCCAAACTCCCAGCCTTAGTGTTTTGAGGCAGGGTCACACTGTGTAGCTCAGGCCGGCCTTGAGCTCGTGTTGTAGCCCAAGCTGGCCTCGAACTCAACGTTCCTCCTACCTCAGCCTCCCGAGTGCTGGGATTAAAGGTGTGCGCCACCACACCCGATTATTCAGCATTTTTTTAGACTAGAAAATTTTTTGAAAATTTAGTATCATTGTAATTTTGAATTATGACGCTGAAAATAGTACAAAATGTTATATTTCAAATTTGAAATATTGTGGAATGTCCCAAAAATGAAAGAAATTGTGTTTTTTCAGTAAGTACATTATTTCAAATCTGGAAGGCTAAAAAGATTACAAATGTATGCCATTATTGCCCTTTAGCAGAGGAGTATAATCCCATGATATTGTACTAGATCTTAGGTTAATATTTTTGGTGACTATTATGGTAAACGTTAACATTTACTGTTGATATAGTTTTTTTTTTAATTTAATTTTATTTTAAAGATAGTAAAATATAACAGAATGTAACAAATAAAGTCAATCAAAACAAAGCAGTAGGAGTGGTACAGAACTTCGAAGACCAATAATATGAGTACAATAGCTACTATAACATACCTTGCTATCTTCAAATTAGCTGACCATTCCAACAGGTGTAGTAGGATTGAACCAAAAA
>RJWM01028495.1:0-25587 GCA_004363535.1 Dasyprocta punctata
TACATAAAAACTTCATCCAGAGCCACATCTCCATATATCCTAAGGCAAAAGGCCTTCACCAGGATGTGTAAAAGCAAGAAAAATGGAGACCTGAGGCAAAAGATGGAAGTTGGAGGTGGGGAGCTGAAGAAGTGAAACAGGAAAAAACTATTGGGGGTCTAGGAAGAGAAGGAAGTGATATGTCCAGCATTATATTCAGAGTAAGGTTTGAAAACCAAGTGAGGACCACAATTCCAGCTCCTGTTTAAAGTGAGATTTAATTTGGAATTTGAAAATGATATAAGGGAAAGAAACATCCAAACTACTAGAGGTTCAGTATAAGTTTGGGTTCTCTAAAACTGAAGAATGACTTTTAGGAACAATGGAGGTTAAGAGCAGAACATATTTATTGATAGAAAGAAAGTTTCAGGCTGAGAGAGAGACAGAAGGCGTCCCTAGTGGGTTGTCAAAGACAGTCTTTTCTAGGGACATTTATAGACCAAAACAGCAAGGTGAGGCAGGTCTACGTTTAGGAAAACATGCAACTTGCAAGCTGGGCATGAGGTGGGATAGAACTATGGTCAACCAATAAGATTAATTGCTCAGATAAAATTGATTAAATCAGGGACAAATGGAGAAGTGAGTCACTTAGCAAGCATGCATGCATATATAACAGGGCATTTGCTTGTAGGGGATTAAGTTAGTGGCTCCTGGCTTCCTCAGGGAGATAGACCTATTTAGAATGTCGAACTCTGATGCTTATCCTTAGGAAGTATGTGGGTGCATTTCTTTTATTTTTTTGTCTTGAGGTCTGGCATACATCTGAGGTGTCTGTCTCCCCCACAGTTGCAGGGTATCTGGTCTTCTGTACTGGCTTCTTCAAGGGCTTAGCCATGACTGACTGCCTATAAGATTTCTATCTAACTCAGCTGCCTGTAACAGTTCCACCTTTAAAGAAGTAACCCAATCTGTCATAAGGGAGTAATGGGTGATGACTGATCTGCCTTCTTCAGGCTGAAGTGAATCATAGTTGTTGATCAGCAGTCAGGGATACTCTTCAGAGGGTCTATCAAAAGCTCTCAATACACACCAGGTGTTTTTATGTTGGGTAGGTGTACAGCTTTAAGTCTGGAGGATAAAGACAAAGAAATAATAAAGTATGCATTGGCCAAATAATAGGATAATTATGAGTACAGTTAACAAATATTTCCACCAAAACAAGCAAGTAATGGCTTCCCATAAGGAGGATAAGGATAAGGTCCAGGGAATTTTAGAGTCCAACATGTTATTCATTTGTCATCAAATATTTTGAACAGCTATTGAGATATTAGCAGCAGGATCATGAATGTACACACAACATTTAGTTTTTACAATTGCACAAGTACCCCCACGTGCTGCTGTTAGAATGTATAATGCCATCCAATCTTGGAGGAAGGCCTGGCTCATTATTTTTTTTTATTTCCTTAGGAGAGAGCAAGCTATGGTGTCATTTAAGGCCCCTTGAGCACAGCTACTTAAGACCTCGATATGTGTCATATAACCTTTTTTCTGGACAAGATCTGGTGGATCCCTGTAAAAAGAACCTAGCATATTTGTTACTGGTTTTATACATATGATTACTTGGGGTTTGGCATCTTCTAGGCGAGAACAAATTTTAATCAAATCATATATAATCCACGTAAGTATACAAAGGCATGTATGATCAAAGCACGAGCATTAGAACTAACAGGGGAGCTTAGAAAATTTGTTTCTGAGGGGTAGCAATTGTAACCCACTGACTCCCACATCCCTTTATTGATGGAGTCTTACATTTTGTCATAAATCTCTCTAACTTTAGTTATAATTATTTCTAAATTTTTGATAACATCTGAGAACCAGAATACATTATTCTGAGCAATAAAAAACTCTTTTAAAGTTTGTTCAAGAACAGCAGTATGTACTATTTATGTAAAACCCAGTCTCAGCATCATTTTGATTAGTTGTCAACTTGGAGATACATACAGATATAGATATATATATAGATACAGATATAGATAAATAGATACATAGATATATAGATATATAGGTATATATCAAGTTTTAGGAAGGATAAAATCTCTCCAAGATTGGAGTTGGCCTTTCAGGCCTAACTAAACGGAATGGGCAAAGAGAAAGTTATCGAAGTTACAGCTTACGCAAGATAATTTTTTTTTTTTTTTTTTTTTTGTGGCACCGGGAATTGAACTTAGAGCCTCGCGCCTGCCAGACAGTATGCAAGATATATTTGATGACTCTTTTATTGAGGCATGATGCCTGGAAGGGAGACAATAATTAGAGAAGGACAAAGAGACAGGTGCCAATGTCCAGCAATAGTCTAGTTTTTATCTCTCATCATGATTACTCAGGGCTCCTCCATGGAGATGACAGGTAGAGATGACAGTCTGGTCCCCTGAGGCCCTTTGGTCCACTGAACCAGCTGATATAATGGGTCTGAAAGCTGGGACCTTGGTTTCAGATGGCGGTCCAACCTCCAATGGTCAAACTTGCAGTCAGGGAATGGCCCAGGGGGCTTCTTTTTTATTTACTTTTATTTTTTTTATTTTAGACAAAGGGAAAGTAAGAAACCAAAGCAAAACAATATTACAACCAGCCAATAAGAAAGTAATAATCATCAGCACATTGCATATTAGTATATTCATGAAATTATTTAGGATAAAAAGTATAGACATGAAACATTATTCAAAAAATTATTAGCACAAAACTTTTGCCTCAGTGAATCAAGAGAAACAAGCTATATGACTATGTTTTTTATTATGATTGCGCTATTGTTTTCAAATAAACATTTTGCATTAAAAATGAAATCTGAAGATGACCCTGATAAAACTACTTTTCACTCAAAATTCTTTTTGTTTAACTATCTTAACTAATTTTTTATATACAAAGACTTTGTTTCAGTTCATCACACAAATGCAGTGATGCGATGGTTATGTATGTGTGACTTATTTAGTTCACTGAGAATTATATTTTCAGTACTCATCCATTTAAAAGTGAAAATGTCTAAGTTATTGTTCTTTATAGCTGAGTAGTATTCCATTATATAGAAATACCACATCTTTTTTATCCATTCCTCAGTCAAGGGGCATTTAGGTTATTTCTAAGATCTAGCTATTATGAACTGGGCAGCTATGAACATAGATTCCCATATATCGCTGTGGTAGGACGTTTTTGATTATTTCAGGAAGATACCCAGAAGGGGAATAGCTGGGTCAAATGGAACCTCCAATCCTAGCTTTCTGAGGAATCTCCATGCTGACTTCCACAGTGGCTGCACCAGTCTGCATTCCCACCAACTGTGGAGAAGGGTTCCTTTTTGCCCATAGCCCCTCCAGCATTTGTTACTGGTTGACTTCATAATACTAGCCATTCTTTCTGGGGTGAGGTGGAATCTCAGCGTTACTTTCATTTGCATCTCTTGAATGGCCAGTGCTGTTGAACATTTTTTTCATGTATTTATTTGCTGTTTGTACTTCTTCATCTAAGAAGTGTGTGTTCATCTTAGATGCCCATTTTTGGATTGGGTCTTTAAATCTTGGAGGACTGATTTTTTTAAGTTCGTGGTACACTTTTGGTATTAATCCTTTATCTGAGGGACAGCTGGCAAACATTTTCTCCCAGATTGTGGGTAGTCTCTTTACACTGTTGATGGTTTCTCTTGCTGTGCAAAAACTTTTCATTAGGATGAGATCCCATTTGTTGATTCTCTGAGATAATTCCTGTGCATTCTGGCTTTTATTCATAAAGTCTCTGCCTACACTAATGTCTTCAAGAGTCTTCCCTACTTTATCTTCCAGCATATTTAATGTTTCTGTTTTAATGTTGAGATCTTCAATCCATTTCGATTTTAATTTAGTACATGGTGAAAGACATGGATCTAATCTTAATCTTTGGCATGTGGAAAGCCAGTTTTTCCAACACCATTTATTAAAAAGGCTTTCTTTCAGTGAATGTGTTTGGCACCTTTGTCAAAGATAAGGTAGCTTAGTGTGTCTGGAGTTGTTTCTGGATCTTTTAATCTATTCCATTGATCCTCAGGTCTGTTTTATTGCCAGTACCACACTGTCTTTATCACAGTGGCTTTATAGTATAGTTTCAGGTCAGGAATTGTGATGCCCCCTGTCTTGTCTTTGTTGCCCAGGATCGCCTTTGCTATTCTAGGTCTCTTCTTGTTCCAGATGAATTTTAGTATTGTTTTCTCTAATTCTGTAAGATATGTTATTGGTATTTTGATTGGGATTGCATTGAATCTGTATAACAGTTCTGGAAGTATGGCCATTTTGACTATATTGATTCTTCCTACCCAAGAGCATGGGATATCTCTTCATCTTCTAATATCCTCTTCAATCTCCTTTTTTAGAGTACTATAGTTTTTGGTATAGATGTCTTTTACATCTTTTGTTAGATTGATTCCTAAATATTTCATTTTTTTGGATGCTATTATAAACGGTATTGTTTCCCTAATTTCTCTCTCAGTGAGATTGTTATTTGTGTACAAAAATTCTATTGATTTTTGAGTATTGACTTTGTAACCAGCTATGTTGCTAAATCTGTTTATTAAATCTAGAAGTCTCTTGGTGGAATTTTTTGGGATCTTCTAGGTAGAGTATCATGTCATCTGCAAATAATGCTAGTTTAACATCTTCTTTTCCTATTGTTATTTCTTTTCTTTCTCTTGTCTAATTGCTCTGGCTAAAGTTTCCAGAACTATGTTAATAAGAGTGGAGAGAGTGGACATCCTTGTCTTGTTCCTGATTTTAGAGTGAAAGCTTTCAGTTTTTGTCCATTTAGTATGATGTTAGCTATTGGTTTGTCATAGATAGCTTTTATCAGATTGAGATAAAGACAGTCTATACCAAATTTCTGTAGAGTTTTTATCATGAATTGGTGCTAGACTTTGTCAAAAGATTTTTCTGCATCTATTGAAATAATCATATGACTTTTATCCTTGGCTCTGTTAAAAAGATGTATTACATTTAAGGATTTATGTATGTTGAACCATCCCTGCATCCCTGGGATGAATCCCACTTGACCATGGTGTACAATCTTTTTGATGATTTGCTGCAGTCTATTTGGCAGTACCTTATTAAGAATTTTTGCATCAATGTTCATTAGGGAGATTTGCCTGTAATTCTCTTTCTCAGTTGGATCCTTCTCTGGTTTTGGACTCAGAGTAATGCTTGCTTCCAAAACTGAATTTGGGAGTATTGCTTCCCTTTCAATTTCATTAAAGATTTTGAGAAGTAGTGGTGTTAGGTCTTCACTAAATTTCTTGTATAATCCAGCAGTGAATCCATCAGGGCCTGGGCTCTTCTTTGTTGATAATTTTTTAATTACATCTTTAATTTCATTTCAGTCTGGCCAGAAGGAGGAGGTGAGTGCCCTGAGGCCCTTTAGTCCCACTGGATGAGCTGATAGAATGGGTCTGAACACTGGGACCTTGGTCTCAGATGGCGGGCCAATCTCCAGTGGTCACACTTGCAGTCGAGGAATGGCCCAGGGGGCTTCTTAAGGCAGTTTGTCTTAAGGTGGCCTGGCTTGTGGCAGCGATAGCAGGTGAGTGTAGTCCTTGAGTTCTTCTGGGAGCCTCATGCATCAGACTTAAAGCCTGTTTTCTTTAAGGCTGCAACAAAGAAAGTCACTTTTTGGTCTCCTTGTTTTCTCTCTTTGGCTTTCTCCCAGTCTTGATTATAGAATACTAAGGAGGCAGTTTTTACTAAAGTATCAAATGAACTATCTGGAGCAAAATCTACATCTTGTAACTTTTCTTAAATATCTGGTGTTGACTGGGTAATAAAGTTGTTTTTAAGCAAAATCTGTCCTTCCCTCAAATCAGGATCTAGTGAAGTATGTTATACCAGGGCCTCTAGTAAATGATCAAAGAAGTCAGAGGAGTTTTCCTCTTTCCCCTGAAAAATAGCTGATAGTCTAAAGTAACTAGAAGGGTGGGTTTTTGTCCTTCTTAACCTTCAAGAATATGCACTTGAAAAGGTCCCTATGTCAATCTCCTGTCTTGCTGTTGGGTTAGTAGGTGTCTTGGGTGCAAACTGCTTGTGCTCCAATGGAAACTGGTGATTCCCCTGGCTGTTGATCTTCTGGCTGTCTAAAATTAACCATATGATATTCATCTCCTAATGTAATAGCAGCTTGTAAAGCTGCTTATCTCTCATTAGAAGTCAGTTTTTCATTTAAAATAAACATTATATCTTTACAACCAAGCTTATAGGTCTGAATAAATCCTCCAAAGATGCTGATGTGCTTTTCAGGGTCATCTGAAAATTTTCCTAGTTCTAGCTTAAATTGCTTTAAGTCCCTGACAGAAAGGAACCTATGAATGGGGGTAGTCTCATAAGGATTATAATGCATAATAAAAGCATAAATAAGAATTATTTCTTAATGTAAAGAATGTTTGAACATGAAGCAATTCTGACCATTTTTCCTCTTTCTTGCAGTATGATTTTAGTTGCAAAAGAACATTTTAATTAATACTTCCCTCTATATTCCAATTTGACTTATGGGACATAGAGAAATATCAAATGGTTATTTCTTAACATGTAAGGGCTGAACATCTTCCAGTGTTTAAGAATGCGTTCCAAAGGGATAAGGGGCTTTGGCATTGAGTTACCCATGTCTGCAATGTAAAAAACAGAGTGCAAAGGTTGAACAACTTTCAGCACTTAAGAATGTATTCCAAAAGAGTATGAAATCTTGATATTGAGTCATCTATCCATGCAAAAAGAAGTAATTGGACATCCTTTTCTTATTTCTATTTGATAATGTCCTCAAGGCATCCTTCTGGTTGATACCACTCCAGGACAGGTGGATGCCATCTGGAGAGTGTAGAAGACTAAATTCAACCAGCCTATGCGTTCTCATACTGGCATGCAATTTTAACTTCCCAGGTAGCTCATGAACTTTATTTCCAGAAGACTAATTGTGACAAGAATGCTTAAAGAAGGAAGCATAACTTTATAATAAACTGTTGCTTTTCGTTCATCAGAAGAGGACATATGTAAGAAAGTCGAGTTGGAAGTAGTTAGAGCACTTCTCTGGCTGTGCTGTAAAGGAGAGCCCCTCCCGAGATAAAGAAAGGCAACAACTAGATTTGAGGAAATCTGCCCTGGTTGCTAAGGCAAAGTCTCCAAGGCATTTGTGGCCAATATCTAATTACCTTGGCAATCTTTCCTAGCTGTGGGACAGGGTTATGCTTTATTTAAATTTTTATATATCTTTGAAGCTCACAGGATAAACATTTATCATCCACCCATTACATTTTACATTTTACATTTTAGTAAAGGTACATCAGTCTTCTATGCATATATAAAAGGAAAGGCTGACTAAAATCTCTTTCTCTTGTTCTTAGTTAGCATATGTAAGGCACAAATGCAAATAATTGCCTACTAGTTGCTTTGAAATGTAAACAGTTGTCCTAAGTTGCGTTAGCCTAATTCCTGAAAGAAGATGTAGTTTAATTGACTGAAAAATTTAGGGAACATTTTAGTTTACTAGCAGAGAGCTATAAGTATAATAGGTAAGTGGAGATTTTTCTGTGGTCATGAGCCAGTTTCCACTGAGGAACCTTGGGTATCTGCCAGAGGGTAGCCTGGACATTAACCCACAGTTGTTCTCAGTTTCTAATGACTCTGATAGTCAGAGGTCAGTCTCCAGAAAGGAATCATGCTGTCTGTCTGGTTAATGTTCCATTGGCCATTGACTTCAGTGGGAATTCACCAAAGGGATGCTGGGGAAACCTGTCCTCTGCTTTAAGTCCGGCAGCTGCTCTGAGTATTTAATTAGCTGACAGAGAAACCACTGTTTGTCAAAGTTCTATAAGGGATAGTTAAAAACCTGAGCAAGATCATCACCTAGTGCTTTATAAGTTTACACTGAAGGTTTTAAAGTCCACAATTTATTATTGAAGCATTTTCTTATATACATAAATGAGAAGTTGGAAAGTCTCCCTTAGTCTAAATGTGTTTTGGTCCCTTAAGTGTGCTCCTTTTGGAGATAGCTCCTTCTGGTTTCACCCAGAAGTCAGTACTTTCCACTGTGTCTCGGGTTCAGAGCACTAAACTGAGACATGTCTTTTCTGTGTGTTCTCCTGGATGGGCAAGACTCTGATGTATCATCTGACCCAGAAGCAGGGTGTGTGTCCCTCATCTAAAATGACTTTCCCTGTCTTCAGTGTTAGAAAACACTCATTTTCTATACATTTAATTTAGTAGGAAGAAAAGGTTAGAGCAGTCTACAGTTCTTTCTTATCTTCCATACCTCTAAAAAGGAAAGTACCAAGTGGGGGGAAAGATTAGAAGTAAATCCAAAGAAAGGAAACTGAAGTAGAACAAATTTAACATTTCCTCTAGGGTGTAGAGGAAGATCAGAGTCAGTCTGTCCCAGCAAAAACTGTCCTCCAAGTCTTAAGTTCAGCCAGCCTAGTGCCATTTAAATGGTGGAAGGAGTCCAGGGTTTCATAGGCATGTATATTTTCTAAGTCTGAGTTAGATTTTATTTAACAAGACCCATTTTATGAAAGTTTACATTAAAGTTACTAGGGGCATTCTAATGGTTTTGTTTTGTTTTGTTTTGTTTGTCTTTTTGAGGTAGTGTCTCACTATGCAGTTCAGACTGGCCTTGGGCTCACTTTGTAGTCCAAGCTGCTCTCAAACTTTGAAACCATTCTCCTGCCTGAGCCTCCCAACTGCTGGGATTGCAGGAGTGTGCCACCATGCCTGGCTAGGGGCATTCTACTGGGGGCGGTTGGGCCTCACAGCAGGCAAGACCAATGCGTTGATAACACGGAGACCAGGCTGATGGCGTGGATCCGTTTTATTGCGGAAATGCAGAAGCCTATATACTGTATGGGCGGGGATCAGGGGTGGCGGCTAGGGGCGGGAGCTAAGGGAGGTGGAGAAACGGGAGCGTCCTGGGGGAGGGCCTGGCCCATGGAGGGCGACAGGCAGATGGGGAGGGCCGGCCTCCTCCGACCCGGTAGGGGGAGGGTCTCTAGCTCCTCAAACCCCTGTGTCTGCCCTCAACGCGGCCCATAGTGCCTCTTGTATCCCAGGGGCCACATTCTACTGTTGCTCTCTCTAGTGCTGTTGTCTAAATAAAGTCAAGCAAGGAGTAACAGTAAATTTAGTAACTAGTTTAAATCCAACACGTGCAGGAACAAAACCTTATTACCTTCCCATGTTTTAACTTAGATATATCATCACTTTAATAAAACTATGACAAACAAAGCATAAGCAGTTATAAGCAATGGACAAAGACATAACAAAATTTAAGGCATAAAAATTTGTTACCTAAACAAGTCCCAGTCCAGCGTCTATGAAACAAAAGCAAACTCTTACCTCCATCCTATGGTGTTGGTGGAAGGCCTCCAAATGATACAGATGAAAGAAACTCCCAGACTACTAGATATCCAGTACAAGTTCCTGTTCTCTAAAGTTAAAGAATGAATTTTAGGAACAATGGAGGTTAAGAGCAGAATATATTTATTGAGAGAAAGAAAGTTTCAGGCTGAGAGAGAGACAAAAGATTTCCCGAGTGGGTTGCCAAAGACTCTGACTTTTCTAGGGACTTCTATAGAGCAAAACTACGAAGTGAGGCAGGTCTAAGATGGAGAAAACATGCAACTTGCAAGGTGGGCATGAGGTGGGACAGGACTATGTCAACCAATAAGATTAGTTGCTCAGATAAAATTGATTAAATCAGGGACAAATGGAGCAGTGAGTCACTTAGCAAGCATGCATGAATATATAACAGGGCATCTGCTTGTATGGGATTAGGTTAGTGGCTCCTGGCTTCCACGGGGAGATAGAGACCTATTTAGAATATCGAACTCTGATGCTTATTCTTAGGAAGTATGTGGGTGCATTTCTTTTACCTTTTGTCTTGAGGTCTGGCACACATCTGAGGTGTCTGTCTCCCCCACAGTTGCAGGGTACCTGGTCTTCTGCGCTGACTTCTTCAAGGGCCTAGCCCTGTCTGACTGCCTATAATATTTCTGTCTAACTCAGCTTCCTACAACAAAAGGATATTCCTGATCTGCGCACTGCCATCTTAAGAATCAAGTAAAAATTAACAGGGAATCTAAAAGAAAAAAAAAAGAGAGAGAGAGAAAGAGAGAGAAAAAATGACCAGTAAAATGGAAACAAAGCTTTGTAATTAAGGAGCTGAAAAGAGGTTAAAGAGATGGGAGAGAAATGGTGAAAAAGAGGAGCAAAGGTATATCTTGTACAGGCACAAATTTCCTATGATGAATGCGATTATTATGCATGTCTAAATTTTACCAATAAACTTAATTAGAAAAACAAATGACGGATCCAAGTGAAGAGTTGCTGACTGTAGAGCAGTTCAAAGGGAAGGCACAAAGTTAAACAAGAAGCAAAAATTATAAATAAATAAACAAACAAACAAACCTGGCAATAATATGCCAGTATAAATTTTAGAAGGATTTGGAGGCTGGGATTCACCAAAGGAGAAAGTCAGCTCAACTTTCGACCAAGTCAGCACAAATCACGTCAATGAAAGTCTTATCACTGAGCTTAAAATATTTTCATTAGAGTTTCTGCTCTTCAGTACAACCCAAGTTTTAAGCATAGTGAGTCTTTCTTTCCTCTGATGACTTATATTTATTTTCAATTATGATACTTTTTCAGTGCTTATATCACAATTCATGTGTAATATGTATTGCTCTGACTTTCATTATATTCATTCTTTTTAAATGTTTCTTAGGAATTTAGAAATGTGAAGCACAGTTTTCTTCAAATTTGGAATTATCTTTGCAATATTTTCTACACATCTTCTTTTCCTGTATTTCAATGATATCTATTCTTTATTGGTTGGTTTATTCTGACAAGTCTTTGACTATGCATTAATTTCTGTTTCAATCATTTTTGTTCTTTCCATGTTTCAGTTTGGATAATTTTTATTGCAACATCTTCATGATTTCCTTTTATGTCACCTTTTACTTTATGTAAATGCACACAATACGTTTTTCATTTCTAGTTTTTCTGCCTATCATTTCATCTTTTTATATTTTCTATTTCCTTTCTTCATAAATTTGCCATTTCTTTTCAGCTTTAAGCACTTTAGAATAGCTGTTTCAAAGTTATTTTATAATAATTTAATTATCATTGTCTTCATTTCTCATGGTTTAATTTTTTCTCTTATTTGCCAGACACATTAACCTGTATCTTTGTATTTCTGGTAATATTTTTTTTTTTATTTCATGCTAAGCATAGGATGTACTACAATTTTACTTTCTATATTTTATTGTCCTTTTAAATAATTGTAGCATACATTCTGTCACACATTTTAGTGGCTTGTTAGTCAATTTTATCCATTAGAGGATCATTGTTTGAGCTATAACACAACATTAGGAGAGTAATTATTATTCTAGAAGTATTAATGTGTAAGATCATATTAGAAGTCTGTTGAGAACTAGTTAGTTAGCAATGTTCTACTCTGCCACATTGTTGCCTTGTGTGAGTCATGAAAATTGTTCAGCTTACAACTCCCCAGTGAGTGACTAATGTATTGCCCCACTATTTTTTTTGGCCAAGTCTTGTGCAATTTTGCCATAAATATTTTCAGATTATTGTCTTCAGAAAATTCAAATGAACCTTTTGTTGATATGCAGAGCAGTTTATGTCACCATCTGATATCCTTTCCCTCAAATTCAACCTTTACCACAGAGATTTCCAGTCTTAATCAATTTGGTAACACAGTAATTTCCCTGCATACCCTACAGTCTCTGTGTCAATTATGCAAAGTTTCCTGGGGGAGAAAAATGTGACAATAATTCAGGTCAGGTCAATCTTATCTCTTGGAAAACAAAGGTTTGTATTGTTTCCCCTTTGATATCTGCAGTTTTTCCAGCTTTCTATTTATTAATCTTCAGTGAGTATGACTCTTTGTTGCCACCTATGATTGGAAGCAGAATTTTCTTGATTCAATGTCTAATTTACAAACTATTTTATTTTTCTAAATATCAATTAAAAACCTGTTTTTCTCTATAGATATTTTCAATTTTTATTTTCATCTGTTGATTCATGCTGGCTTAAAATTTTTAGATATATGACCAACATGACATTCTGTTAGTTAATTTTTTTATTTAATTTGAGACATTTCAGATGTAAAGAATATTTACCTGTTTACTGGCTGGAAAATAAATGGTCATAAAATAGTGTCTCTGCTTACACAGTAAGGCCATTATGGTTTCAGAAATCTAACTATTACACATTTATGGTGTTCTTATTTCTAAAGATATTTCAAAACAAATCATATTAAAGATTTATTGAACTAAAATTTTGGTAACAAATTTATTTTTTCAACAGGAGTAGCAAAATATTAATAAGAACTAAACATATAAATATTTGTAGTTGAGATAGTTATACTACTACTTTCTCAAAGTTCAATGAAAGAAAGATTTGTGCTAATATCATTTGGACAATATTTAATGCCAATATTTTGTATTCTTAGAAGCTACTTTGAAGATAACAATATGCAATGTATTACTTATTGTTAGTCTTCCATTATCTTGTTTTGAAATTTTAGTTTTTTTCTCTTTAAAATAAAAAAGGAAAATGCAGACTAGGTCAACAGACAATCTAATTATATCAATTCAGTAAAAAAGGGGACTTAACTATAGGACTTCAGACTACTGTCTGTTAATATTTATGTCTATTTTTTATGCTTTTTCATATTTATAGCACTTTACTTATGTCTTTACAGAATTGCTTTTTAAAACTGCTTGTTTATTTTACTTGCCATGTAGTTTCTGGGAATTTCTGTTATTTGGGATACAAATATGATTTTCCAGGTGATTTCTACCTGTTTCCAAAGGACATAGGAGAATTATTGGCCCAATCTACTCTACTTAAGGTCGATGCTTAAGGTTTTATAAACAAAAACATTCGTGTGACTTGTTTTTACAAATCTGTGGGAGAACTATTTCATAATTTGAATACCACAAGGGTCATTATTAACTTGAGCATGAACTTATTACCAGGGCAATTTCTTTTTTTAATCACACATGTACTTAGGAATGATTGGGTTTATTTCTGGACCACCTCATGTCCCAAATTGTATGTGCTTTATTTTTTTTTCCCAATATTCTCTGAGATCTTTTAAACATATGATCGTGTTTCCAGATTTTGCAATTATGGTAAGGATTAAAGTGCTTCAATTCTTTTATGCTCTTTATTTCTATGTTTTTACTGAGATTTTTGTCTGATGTAGGTTATTGACTTGTATTAAAAAAATTTCAGAATCTTTAAACATATATTTTTGCCTACACTTCTAAGCATTTTGTATGAGTAGAGTTATTTAAATATTCTAGTCAATTAAAATATGATAAATGGAAGTCCTTTCTCATTCTTTTAAGACATTCAGAAAAAATATATCCTATGACATGTATTTTTATAAAGCTAATCTACAGCCCTAAGGAATCCAAGGTGCTGCTTCTTTCTGATATAGATATAAAATAATATGCAGAAAAAAGTTAGAAATGTTACTATGTTTCCCATAAAAAGTAAAATGTGTCATCAATTAGGAAGAAGGAACAATTTAAAGTATGAAAAGATCACAAGAAAAAAGATCCAATTACCATATTTTAAAAACTAATGAGAACATTTAAGAGAAGATAAGAGATCTGCAGGAGACATCAGTTTTCTAATGAAAACTATATTTAGATAATGTAGAAAGGGAAAATTTTAAAAGCATAGTAAAATATTCAAATTATCAGCCTATGACTAAAAGGGAATTGTTAAATTACATAGCCTGTTGATGGAGCTAAGGAAAAGACTTAAGGTAATTTTTTGATAAGTAAAATTATTGATAGATTAGCATTACAATTGAAATTGCTAGTATTTATTGAAAATTATCGAAGTTAAATCATAAACATGAATAACCCTATGAGATTTTCAAATATAAAGAAAAATATAAGCATCCTGAAATCTTTAGGTTATTACTAATAAAGTCAAAATTTAACTATTTTCAACCTTCTCCAAAATTCCAAATACTTATGACACTAATAACAACTGAAATGCTTAGAAATGTCAAAAAAGTCTTAGGATTTAAATTTATCACAATTATGTCAAATTTGAATATAAATCAAAATAAAATATAAGTACATAAATATATCTTGAGATCAGAATGGATTAAAGAAACAATATAGTTGGGGGATAAATTAGTTGAGAATCACTGAAGGCACAATTCAATATTCAGTATATAATTTGAAGCCTAAGTGCATTAAAATGAAGTCTCATTTTGTATATATATTTTTAATTTTAAACAGAAAAAAGTAAGAGATTACAGTAAAACAATCTCAAAATAGGCCAATAGGACAGTAACAATAATTGATACCTTGCATATTGTTACATTCACAGTAGTTGTTTGGAGTATAAGATGTAGACACAAAACATTGTCCATAAAATTATTAGTACAAAACTTTCCCCTCAGTGAATCAAGAGAAACAAGCTGTATGACTGTTTTTTGTTATGACTGCCATATTGTTTTCAAAAGAACAATTCACAATAAAAATGTAATCTGAAAATGACCCTGTGAAAACTACTTTTCACTCAAGATTCTTTGTCTTTAACAATGTTAACTAATTTTTGTATACATACATGAATTGTCTTTCAGTTTGTCACACAAGTGTAATAATATGATGGTTACATATGTGTGACTTATTTAGTTCACTGGTAAGTATATTTTCAAGGTGCATTCATTTAAGAGTGAAAATGTCTAGTTTATCATTCTTTATAGCTGAGTAGTATTCCATTATATAAAAAGACCACATCTTTTTCATCCTCATTTTTGACATCTTATGGACAATCTCAAAATTTGCTAAAGAACTAACTGCAATTGATAATAAATACTACATTTAAAATCTCAGTCTAAGTCAACAAGAATTGATAAGCTTGCTTAATTTGTGAAATACTTCTTAAACACACATATTTAAAAATGACAGTGAACTAAATCAAAATAATAAAATAAAATAAATTTTGTACTGTGATAGTTAATTATAATTTTAGGACTACATTTTTAAAACTTGAAGCCAAAAATGAAAATATTTAACAGAATTCAGATTTAGATTCCACTCATATCAAAAAAATGAGAACAAATAATGTACATTCACAATAAAACGAAAACCTAAACATAAGCCGCAAATACGCCTTAGAAGTATAAACTTAGGAACTAGAAGACTGTAAAAAAAAAACCCAGCATAAATATATGAAGAAATGTTAAAATATATACATTATTTTTAAAGAATATTTTAACACATAGTGCGCAATAACAACATTCTGTAATAGACAGTTAAAAAGATTCCAAACAGAAACAACTTCAAAGAAAAGCTAAAAGAAAGATGACAAGCTAAGATTTATCAAATCGATTTTATAAAGAAAGCAGATGTGGTAAAATTAGTGTCAGACAGAATAAAGGGGAAAGTAAAGTGAATATACTGTTATGGAAAAAATAGCTTTATATTGATGAAAGGATACAAATCCACAAAAGCCTGTAATGATCATGAACATTTTCACTGACAAATTATATTTCATGAAAAAATGTATAAAGCAAAATCCATTAGAAGTAAAAAGAAAAATTGATAAAAACAGAATTGTCATCAGAAAGTTTAGAACACCATTACAAACACCCATGGCAGTTCAACTAATCCTAAAGTGTGAGTACATAATTTTAGAAAAACATAATAAGCAAGGTTAAAATTATTTCAAAGATTTCTCTTTTTTTTTTCTTCAGCAGAAGGTTCCTGAACTGCCAGACTAAACAGAAAAGCATTACCAGGTGAATTTTTTATTATGACTTCCTGAAGTTTTGATCTCTGTATTTTTTGTCCTCACCAGGGAATATAAAATTAATAATCCTGCATAGGTATGTTGTGGTAGGTACCTACTCAGCTTAAATCTCCCAGTTTTTCAGATCTAACTCTGGAGATGGCAAGCCCACAAGTAGCTTAGACACTGCCACATACCTGCTTCTCAAGAACAGCTGTTTTGTTACCAGGATTCAGACTTCAGTTATATGCACAACAGTTGATAAGATACACATAGTCAGATGCAATGGCTCTTACATATGCTTACCTATCACTGGAAAGAGGAAGTCAATAATCTTTAAAAAAAAAACTGAAACTGTTGAATCTGGATAAGTATTGCACCATACTTATTGGCACAGGCTTTAAAATCAAAGTTTTAAATTCATATTTGGGTTCTACCACTTAGTTATGTAAGTGCACACACACACATACATACCAACTTACACACAAGCAGTGATCATTCCAAGAAATTTAAACACAGTATAAATGAATAAATGTGTGTATTTGTGTTACCATGTGGTAGTGAATAAACTTTTAATGTAATGAAATTTAAAATTATATTTTGTCTAAGTTAGGCTGACCAGATTTCCTTTCCCAGAACTATAAGTGAGCTAAACCAAATCAATATTTATATGTTTTACAGCAAAAATCTACTTATTGAAGTGAATGGACACTTTTCAGTAATTCCATTTTCTCTTTGGGAAAATACTTCTCCTTGATTTCCATGATAGCACTATGCACTTGGCATTCTTTTGCCTATGTCTGAACAGTTGCTGTTCTCAGGTCTCTGTCATAGGCCCCTTTCTTTTCAGTTTTTTTGAGAAATCTACTTTAATTCTTTCAATTTATTTGTCAGCAGTATATTTGTTTATTCTAGATCTATATCTCTAATTCTAATTTTTTTACTTTTTTTAAAAAATAAAGACACTGATACAGAATTTCTAAACAATATAATAGGAAATTAACAAAGGTTAATATGTTGGATATTGTTATCTTCAAAGTAGTTGCTAAGATTACAAGATATAAGCATGTGTAATCGAACAATATAAGCACAAGCTGTTTTTAATGAATTAAATTAAATCAATAGTATAACTATCTTAGATAACTTTTGAAAAAAATATATATATATTCTTTCCCTTCCTTCTTTTCTCCTTTCTCCCATCCCAGTTGTTCTTTACTTTTGAGCAGTTACTTTCCCTTTCAAAATATCTATTATAGATTTTGGATTTTATTTACTTTTTCAGTTTCTTACACTAGGGAGACAATACGATGTTACACATGTTATTTTGATTTATTTCACTTATGAGTATTGTCTCTAGTTTCATTCATTTACCTATAAAGTCCCCAAATTTATCCTTCTTTATGATTGAGTAGTACTAAACTATAAAAAATGACCACATGCTTTTTTATCTATTCCTCAGCTGATGGGAATTTGGGTTGTTTCCAAGATTAAGCTATTACAAATTGTGCTTCTATAAACATGGGTGCATGTATAGCACTGTGATGTGATGTTTTTAATTCTGCTGGGAACATACACAGAAGGAGAATAGCTGGGTTGAATGAGATCTCCAATCCTAGTTTTTTGAGGAATTTCCACTCTGATTTTCATGATGGTTGTACCAGTTTACACTCCCACCAACAATGGAGAATATTTCCTTTCCCCCAACATGCCTGCCAGAATTTGTTATTGGTTTATTTCTTGATGATAGTCATTCTTTCAGGAGAGAGACAGAATCTCAGTGCTGTTTTGATTTGCATTTGTCAAATGAACAATAGTATTAAACATTTTTTTTCATGTATTTACTTGACATTTGTTTTTCTTCATCTGAGAATCATGTGTTCATCTCAGATGCCCATTCTTGAATTGGGTCTTTGAATTTGGGAGGCCTGATTTTTTTTCAATTCTTTATATGTTCTAAATAGAAGTTCTTTGTCTGAGGGACAGTTGGGTAAAATGTTTTCATACTATGTGCGTTTTATTTTGACTCTGTTGGTGTTTTCCTTTGATGTGAAAAAAATTTTAATAGGATGAGGTCCCAGTTGTTAATTCATTGAAGTACTTCCCATGTAGTTCAGTTTTGTTCATGAACTCTTTGCCTACCCTTATGCCTTCCAGATTTCTATCTAGTTTCTCTTCCAGTACATTTATTGCTTCTGTTTTGACATTTAGATCTTTGATCTACTTTGACTTTAATTTGGTGCATAGTGATAGATATGGGTCTAGTTTTAGACTTCGACATATGGAAAGCCATTTTTTTTCCATCACCATTTATTAAAGAGGTTTCTTTTAGTGAATATGTTTTGACCCTTTGTCAAAGAGAAGGTGATTGAGTGAGTCTGTAGTTGTGTCTACATCTTTTAATCTGTTTCAGTGATCCTCAAGTCTATTTTTTTTTTCCAGTACCATGCTGGTTTTATCACAGTAGTTTTTAGTATAATTTCAAGTACAGGATTGTGATGCTTTCTGCCTTGCCTTTGTCGCCCAGAATTTCCTGTGCTATTGTAGGTCTCTTTTATTTCCAAATGAATTTTAGAAATGTTTTCTCTAAATCTCTGAAGTATGCTAATAGTATTTTGATTGAGATTGCATTAAATCTATAAAACAGTTTTGGGAATATGGCCATTTTCACAATTTTGGTTCTTCCTTCCGTGGCCAAGGAATATCTTCCCATTTTCTGATGTCCTCTTCCATCACTATCTTCAGAGTGCTTAAAGTTTCAAGATACAGAACTTTTATTTCCTTTATTAGATCAATTCCTATTATTTCATTTTTTCGATGCTGTTATAAAGGATGTGCTTTCCCTGATTTCTCTCTCAGTGAGGTTGCCGTTTGTGTACAAGAATGCTACTAATTTTTGAGTGTTGACTTTATATCCAGCTATGCTACTGAATTTGTTTATTAATTCTAGAAGTCTTTTGGTGGAGTTTTTGGGGTCTTCTACCTACTGTATCATGTCACTTCTGATTAATGATAGTTTAATTTCTTACATTCCTCTTCTTAATCCTTTCATTTCTCTCTCTTGTCTGATTTTTCTAGCTAATATTTCCAGAACTATACTGAATAAGAACAGTGATAATGAACATCCTTGTCTTGTTCCTGATTTTAGTGTGAAAGCTTTCAGTTTTTGTCCATTTAGTATGATGTTGGCTATTTGTTTGTCATAGATGGCTTTTATCAGATTGAGGTAAAAACCATCTACTCCAATATTCTGTAGAGGTTTTTTTTTTATCATGGATGATGTTAAACATTATCAAAACCTTTTTCTGCATCTATTGAGATGATCATGTGATTTTTGTCTTGACTTTGTTGATATGGTGTACTACATTTATTTATTTGTGTATGTTGTACTATTCCTGCATTCCAGGCATGAATCTCACTTGATCACAGTGTCTAATCTTCTTGATGATTTGTTGCATTATGTTTGTTAATATTTTACTGACAATTTCTGAATCTATATTCATTAAGGAGATTGGTCTGTAGTTTTCTTTTTTGGTTGGTTCTTTTTTTGTTTTTCATGTCAGAATAATACTTACCACCAGGAATGAGTTAGAGTAAATGGCTTCCTTTTCAGTTTCATTAAAGACTTTGTGGAGTATTCTTGTTAAACCTGCTCTAAGTTTATTAAATAATTCAGTCGTGAATCCATCAGGACCTGGGCTTTTCTTTGTTGGTAAGTTTTAATTATGCTTTCAGTTTCCTTTGAGGAAGCAGATGGAGATGCCACTTCAGAGAGTTGGTGAATGAAAACTCTGAGGAGTAATATTTAAGGAGACATCTGAGTGACTCCTTCACTGGAGGTGATGCTACCCAATATTCATCTATGCAGGAGTGACTGAACTGTGAAGGAAGCAAAGATTATTCAAGAGAAAAACACTAAAACAAACAATCTGAGCAGTCAGATGATTTCATTCATTATAAATCTTCACTCTTATGACTTTGATTCTGTTTGAATTTAGTTTAAATTGGAAGTCTTATTTTTGGGGTTCAAGATTGGATGAAATAAGATGCTTCAGAGGAGAAGAGGTGATACTTCTGATTTTATAACTAACAGTGGTCTGGTGAAAGTACTAATACTTGCCAGTATAACCCCTTTTCTATATTTAGCAAGAGAAAAGCGTGTGCCAGGGAGGTGATGAGTCCTTTTTGCCACAATGCTGCCTCGCTAGTAGGTAAGTGTCTGTCTCCAGGCTGATGAGGTTATCTGCTGAGATAAGAATTTGGAATTTTTAAAGAACCTACATCTTAATTTGCATAGTTCTAAATGAGCACTACAGTACATTCTGGAAGCATCAGAAAGAATCAAAGTGAATACACATTAACAACACAGACAATTTTGTCTGTTACAAAATTCCAGTTATAGAACAATATATTTATGCAAGGACATGCTTAGCTGTGCCATCTTTTTCAATTAAGAAAAATATTTTACCTTTGTTTGCATATGTAAATTTTTATTCTACATCATTTCTTGATGTTTATTTAAAATTCTATCAGTGTTAATTCTCTTTAAAGTCATGAACTCTCTTGAATAGTTATTATATAGCAAATCTACTGATGACAAAAATCTCTTATTTGCTTAGGTGAAATTGTCTTCAAAACAACATACTGATGTGCACATGGGAAACTAAATATGGATCATGGCTGAGTTTTCACCAGAAATATCTGTAACATCACTAAAGTTCTGAAAAAGAAGAACAAAATCAATCCTGAATTCAATATTCAGTGAGTTAGTTTTGAACTATAAAAGTGTAAAACTCATATATGATTTCAGCAGAATAGGAATTTCAGAAAACAAGTCACTATAATTACTAGATTTGACTTTCTAGTAATTACATTACTTAACATTAATGCTCCTAAAACTTTTATATTTTAATGTTTTCTAGATTCCTCAAACTTGTTCAACTGAAATAAAAGAGAAATTACATAATTTATAAAACTAATTTTATAAATGGCGCTTTTGAAGAACTGTAAATGAATATAATCTTTAAGTGTTGACCCAGTTCCTCTGACTAAAAAAGAATTCTTTTTTGATTCTAATTTTTATTCTTATATTTTCTCCATTTATTACAAATTATCTTTTTAACAATAAAAGACAAATGCATTCCTCTCTTATGCAGTATGTGATCTGTAAAAAATTTCAATTACCACAGAAATGATAATTAAAAATAAGAGCAAACATTCAATAGCATGGCTTCCTTTACGTTGATAGAACTGTAAGTTCTTAAAGTTAGCCAAATGTCCAAAGTGATATATTTCTTAGAGAAATTAATGCAGTTTGATAAGGGTTAGTCATTAACATTGATACTACTTGTAAGAAGGTGTTTTAGGCAAATACTCTAGAAAATTAAACCTTGACTCAGTCAACAAATGACTTTGATCCTTTTTCTCTTCTTTATTTTTGCTAACTCAAAATCAGATGTTAACGTTAAAGCTGGGCTGACTGTTTCACAACAGCATAAAAAACTGTGAAATGAAGGTTAAAGATGGAGGAGTTTAAAAGTAGAACTTGAAAACAATAGTGATGTTGTAGTCATCACAGTAGCCCTGGACTGATAAAATTAGACTTCTTTTCCAGGAAAAGATGCTATACCCATCTGTTGCATATGGCACTGTGGAAAGGAAATCTTGTCCCTGAAACTCATAGACAAACGTAATTCTAATTTACAATTAAACATGACAATTGGTTATAGCATTACAAAAAAAATGTTCCTAATTATGAAATGGGCTTTACATCAATATTTCTTTCAAATTTCTTTTTATTAATTTGTGTTTATTAAGCACATGTTAAATGTCTAGGATTATTCTTGTTGCCAGGAATTCAATATTAAATAAACAAGAGACCATCTCTCAGGACTTTCACCAGATTGGGAATATACTACAACTCAGCAAAAATTACAACAGGCTAAGTGATGATATACACGGTGGCAGAAAATAAAAGGTGGTGGAATAAAAGTAAATGATAGTTGGAGAAGTACATGTCTTTTAGTCCAGAAAGTCATGAAAAGACTTTTTAATCAGGTGATAAAAGGATCAGAGACTTACAGTAAGAATTGTAACTCATGGTGAACCACTGGATATGTATGGTAAAAAGACTCCAAATGTGTCGAGATTGCAGATATCCAAATCCCTGGACCTAAAGCAGACATGCAGAATACATAAAAACATGGAACTTGAGTAAGGAATATAGTGATCACAGAGTGTAGAGAATATATACTTACATCCATTCTTTTCTCATATGTGAACTGCCTAGAATTGTGTAATTCTTATCAAATTTTCAGTAATAGGATGGTGTGTAACAAAAGGCCTGCAACATCATTTGTAAAATTATTAACCCTATCCCTTTTATTGTTCTGATATTCACACTCTGCAATGTGGCTTTCCAGGTTCTTTTTCTACAGGAATTAAGTGTCTCTCCTTCACTTTTTTATTTTGAGTGTGGTCAACATAAATTAACATTGGGTAGAAGATGAGGCAGAGATGATGGTATACTGAGTCTAGTTCTTAAGGTCTTTTCTCTGGTTTTGTGTTCCCCTCTATAGTGTCAGTGCTGTGTGAAGAGAGATTTCAGGGAAACAGTCCAACCTAACAAACATTGTTGACCCCCACCCAAAGTAGATACATGAGAAGAGCCTGACTGAGAACAGTGGAGCTGCCCAGTCCTGAACAACACAAGTCAGTTTGCAGAATCACATTTACATGAATCATAACAGTAAGGCATTTAATATTAAGTCACAGAGGGTTATGCAGCAATTGCTTGTTTATAAAATACAAACGTTTAACAGACATTGTTCTACACATTTTTAAATATTCGACTACTATTTATCTTGGAAACCAATGGGTTTTATAGGGCATATTTGTGAACAGTTTAGAAGTACAAAAAGTATAAAAATATAAGTGGTCAAGTGTTCTTTAATCATAAGGACTATTTATTTTTTTAATCACTTACTAAATCAAAGTTAAACAGACAATAACACATGCCATATTTATGAAATCTAAAGCACTATCTTATTTTGTGCAAGAAAATATTTTTATGAAGAAAAAAATAGATGTGTAAGGTGAATTCATACAGGTTACAATAATGTTAAAATGTGAATACTGTTTAGGTCAGGCTAATTTAAGAATTACACTCAGTAGGAATCAATTCAAGTTTTTATCTTGATCTCTGGTTTTTTTGTAGCACTTTACATTTAATTAGCCAAAGGAGAAAAATTCAAAATGAAGAACATTGTGTGGTATTAAACTATGTCTGTGTAAGTATAAGAAAAAATATATATAATATATATGGTATATACATATATGTGTGTGTCTGTATAAACACAATGATATATATATAGAGAGAGATATGTGTAGTGAATTCATATAGTCTATGATAATCTTAAACTGTGAATACCACATTATATGTATATATATATCTATCATATATAACATATGTACATATGTGTGTGTGTGTGTGTATATCCATAGTCTGAGAATAGAACTAGGAGCAAATATAAAAATATGATTGAGTGGTAAGGAAGACATAATGAATTTCTGAATATTAATCTCTACCTAAAAGAACAAGGGACTTTTGGAAAATGACTGATTCCAAGGCTGAGGTAAGAAACATACAATATGACACCAGAGTATCTTGCTTTATTACAAAAGAAAAAATTGCACAAATAAAATAATCTTAACTAAATTAAAGAAAGCAGGAACCAGATTGAAGGAGCTCCTTTTCACCAAATTTCACAAAATTTACATTTCAGAGAACAACCGATTATGCATGAACTCAAATAAAAGTATTTTATGCTTGGTTAAACTCAGTTTTCCAGGTAACTATAATGATCAATTGCTATGTCCCTTTCAATAAGTAAATGAAGGGAGAATATTATTCATTTATTTGTTTACTAGCTTCTCTCAAATTAGTAATTAATTACATGGATTCAGTGTTAACTTTATAACATTTTAGTCCATGAATATCATTTTACTTTTTTACTTACTTGAATGCAAAAATTATCCAGACTTGGCCAGCAGCAGCAATCTCTAGTGGGTTGTTTTTCTGTAGATTTTACAAGGCAACTGATTTGCACAATTTAGGGGCTGGCTATATGGTCTTTGTGCAGTGCCGGAACCTGAGACAAGCAGGGCATAGAAGAATCAGGAAAGGGAGATCACCACTGTGGATAAAACTCCAATTGTACCCAGCAGATCTACATCAGTATGAACCAAACCCTATCCATTGTAATTACTGCTGACCTTGATAATAGATTCCCTGGGATCTGGTGCTTTCTGGTAGTGATCATAAAGCTAATCACACACACACACACACACACACACACACACACCTCTGTTCTCAGAGCCAGGGAAGTTGGTGAATAATTGACTTAGGGAAAGTTTAGAACCAGACACTGGTTCATGCCAACAAAGTAATTCAGCAGATCAGTTGCAATAGCACTACAAACTAGCCACTTTCCCCCAGGCTCTTTTGTGTTCTACCCTAAGAAGAAATGTATGAGAAAGGAAATTCTGGGAAAAGTGTTTCAGTCTAATCTAGTAGATTAATTACAAAAGTGCTGCAAAACGACCCCAACATATTCTCTTTAACCATACTTAACCTCTAAATAAAAACTGTAACAAAATTATGCTTCCAATGTACACAACAAAACTTTTAAATAAAACACTTTCCCCCAAAAAAATACAAAGTCAGATTTTGTCCTTAGATAATGTACAATTTTCTCTACTGAATTTATACTTCAATGACATTCTATAATTTAAATACTGAGAAATAAAATTAACTTTAAAGTTAATAAGTAGTAGTCATTGCCACATTTTCTAGAATGATAAGGAGATGACAGAATAAGAAGCAAAATGTTTAGTTAACACATATGGGAACATATGTAAATCAGAGAAGAAAACTTTACAACTATCAATCCTCATTTCTATAACTGGTCATGTGCTCTAGAGGCTATTTATAACTTTCTTTTTTCACTACTTATTCCATATTCTTTTTGTCTCTAACAAGCACCTTGGTTGCTCCATTAGTCATGACTCATTGTCTGGTTTCATGAGTAATATAGCTATATTTGTGCACACTCAAGTGCAAGTGTATATCTGTAAGTGTGCCAAGAAAGTGTGTGGGTGACAGGTAATTAACTGTGGAGAAATACACCAGACTGTGGTTTAACCAAGTGATCAAAATTAACCTTATCAATAATGGGACTGCCAACATCATGAACTTTCAGATGAGTTCCAGAGAAGGTGTTACCATTTTCAAGGTAATCTAGTCATAGCTAATCATATATAAACGGACAGTCTGTGAGACAGTGAATTCTTATAGAATATTGACCAGTGACAATAAGCTTAATTTCACTCATCATAAGTGAAATTTAAGTACAATGATACTTAGAGTAGAAATTATAGACTAGGAAATTAAGAAAAATATGTATGTTGCAAATGAAGTAATACTATCAAAAATAACTCTCATCAAGACAGAGGCTTAATATGTAGAACATGAAAAAAGTTCAGTCAATTAATTCATATTTCCCTCATGATTTCTGCCATTCCTTAGTTCATTCAGAGGATGAGTAGCTGAGTGTAGCTTGCAACAAAATTGGACCTGGGAGAAAATCTAGTTGACTTCATTCTGACTTTACAGAATGCCATTGTATTCTGCAGAATTCTCAATAATATTATGTTGCTATTGAGAACATCTTGCATTTTTTGCATCAATGGACCTCAGGGATCTAGTCCTTACAGTTCT
>RJWM01028496.1:0-25564 GCA_004363535.1 Dasyprocta punctata
GGGGGTGGTGTTTGTCCCTGATTCCAAGCCCGTGCGCCGGTACCGCTCAGGCCGGGCGGCCCAGGCCGGGCCCCACGAGGGGCCCTCTCGTTCTCCTCCGAGGTCAGGACCCCGGAAGGCAGTCCATACTTGCGTCCTGATCTGTGCCTGCGCCGCTCAGGCTGGGCGGGCAGGGCCGGGCCCCGCGAGGGGCCCTCTCGTTCTCCTCCGAGGTCAGGACCCCGGAAGGCAGTCCATACTTGCATCCTGATCTGTGCCTGCGTCGCTCAGGCCGGGCGGCCCAGGCCGGGCCCCACGAGGGGCCCTCTCGTTCTCCTCTGAGGTCAGGACCCCGGAAGGCAGTCCATACTTGCCTAGAGTTGTTTCTGTGTCTGCTATGTTGTTCCATTGATCTTCAGGTCTGTGCTTATTTTTTTTTTTGCCAGTACCTTGCTGTTTTTACTATGGTAGCTTTGTAGTACGACCTCACATGGGGATTGTGATACTCCTCCCCCACTTTGCCCTTGCTGCCCAGAATTGCTTTTGCTATTCTAGGTCTATGCTGGTTTCATATGAATTTTAGGATTGTTTTCTCTAGTTTTGCAATTTATGTTGTAGGTATGTTGAGTGGGATTGGATTAAATCTGTATAACAAGTTTGGAAATAAGGCCATTTTCATTGTGCTGGTTCTTTCTACCCAAAAATACGGAATAACTTTCCATTTTCTGATATCTTCTTCAATCTCCTTTTTTAGAGTACTGTAGTTTTCAGTGTACATATCTTTTACTTCCTTTGTTAGATTGATTCCTAAGTATATCATTTTTCTTGATGCTATTGCAAAAGGTGGAGTTTCTCTAATTTCTCTCTCAGTGAGTTTTTTATTCATGTACTAGAATGCTATTCTGAGTGTTGACTTGTATCCTGCTATGCTACCAAATTTGCTTATTAATTCAAGGAGTCTCTGGGGCCAGGTGTGGTGGTGCATGCCTGTTATTGTAGCACTGGGAGGCTGAGGCAGGAGGATCACCATGAGTTTGAGGCCAGCTGGGGCTACTAGTGAGTTCAAAAGTCAGCCTGAACTATGTAGCAAGACCCTGTCTCAAAAAGCAACAGCACATTGCAGATGACATGTTACTCTACCTAGAGGATCCTAAGAACTCCATCAAGAGACTTCTAGATTTAGTAAGTAGATTTAGCAACGTAGCTGGTTACAAGGTCAATACCCAAAAATCAATAGCATTTTGTACATGAATAGCAATCGCACTGAGAGAAAAATTAAGGAAACAATACCTTTTACAATAGCATCTAAAAAACTGAATTATTTAGGAATCAATTTAATGAAAGATGTAAAAGACCTCTATACTGAAACCTATAGTACTCTAAAAAAGGAGATTGAGGAGGATATGAGAAGATGGAGAGATATCCCATGCTCTTGGGTAGGAGGAATCAATATAGTTAAAATGGCCATACTTCTAAAACTGTTATACAGATTTAATGCAATCCCAATCAAATTACCAATAACATATCTTACAGAATTAGAGAAAACAATTCTAAAATTCATTTGGAACAAGAAGAGACCTAGAATAGCAAGGGTGATCCTCAGCAACAAAGACAAGACAGAGGGCATCACAATAACTGACGTGAAATTATACTATAAAGCTACTGTGATAAAAACAGTGTGGTACTGGCCAAAAAACAGACCCGAGGATCTGTGAAATAGATTAGAAGATTCAAAACAACTGCAGACACACTAAGCTATCTTATTTTTGATAAAGGCTCTAAATACATTCATTGGATGAAAGATAGCCTTTTTAATAAATGGTGTTGGAAAAACTGGCTTTCCACATCCCAAAGATTAAGATTAGACACGTATCTTTCACCATGCACTAAGTTAAAATCTAAATGGATTAAAGATCTCAACATTAAAACAAAAACATTAAATATGCTGGAATATAAAGTAGGTAAGGCTGTTGAAGACATTGGTGTAGGCAAAGACTTTATTAATAAAAGCCAGACTGCACAGGAATTAAGGCAAATAATTAACAAATGGGATCTCATCATATTGAAAAGTTTTTGCACAGCAAGAGAAACCACCAACAGTGTGAGGAGACTACCCACAATGTGGGAGAAATTGTTTGCCAGCTGTCCCTCAGATAAAGGATTAATATCGAAAGCATATAAAGAACTTAAAAAAATCAGTCCTCCAAGATTTAAAGACCCAATCCAAAAATGGGCATCTGAGATGAGCATACACTTCTCAGATGAAGAAGTAGAAACAGCAAATAAATACGTAAAAAAATGTTCAACAGCACTGGCCGTTTGAGAGATGCAAATGAAAGTATCACTCAGATTCCATCTCACCCCAGAAAGAATAGCTAGTATTATGAAGTCAACTAACGACGAATGCTGGAGGGGCTGTGGGCAAAAAGGAATCCTTATTCACTGTTGGTGGGAATGCAGGCTGGTGCAACCTCTGTGGAAGTAAGCATGGAGATTCCTCAAAAAGCTAGGATTAGAAGTTGCATTTGACCCAGCTATTCCTCTTCTGGGTATCTTCCTGAAAGAACTAAAAATATCTTATCACAGTGATATGTGTTCATCTATGTTCATCGCTGCCCAATTCATAATTGCTAGATCGTGGAAGCAGCTTAAATGTCCCTCAACTGAGGAATGGATTAAAAAATTATGGTATTTCTACGTAATGGAAAACTACTTAGCTATAAAGAACAACAAACTAGACATTTTGGCTCTCAAATGGATGAATGCTGAGGATATTCTTCTCAGTGAACTGAATAAGTCACATATACGGGACTATCGTATTGTTGCACTGGTTTGAAGAACTCAAACAAAACCTATGTATATATAAAAATTACTGGGTCAGTAAGAGAATGTTTATTATTTGATATTTGGAACCAATTTTGCTTTTTGAATTTCATTTTTGTCTTCTTCAAAAAATAGGTCTTGAAATCTTTAAAAAAATGAATTGTTTTTCTTTGTAGATGAAGTTTTAGTTTTTGCTGGTGTTTTCAAAGTTTTTTCCTTAGACATAAATTTATGTATCTGTATGCATAGGATGGCTAAAATGACTATACTTCTGAATGTATTGGTTATTGAAAAGGAACAGTTGATACTCACATTTACATTAATTTTGCATGTCTGTATCTGTTAGTCTAAACAACCCTTTTGAAGGTAATGATATGCAATATTGCTACCATTGTCAAATTCCTATCATATTGCTTTGTAAACCTATAATATTACTGTTTTGAAAAAAAAAGCAACAGCACAGACAGCAGTAGACCTTTTGGGGTTGTCTATATAGAGTATCATATCATAAAACTTTTAATAGACCCTTTCACTCTCTATTTTGTAAACGTAGCAAGAGATGTTTTATGAATGCAGTACTGGGAACAGGGACCTAATGTTGGCCGCTACTATATTCAGCTTGCTTTTGGCATTATGTTTAATTATGTTTACGAACTTTCAGCCACCAATACATTTGAATCTCCCCAGAATAAGCACTATTACATTGGCCTTTCAGACTATATCTTCACTAGAGAGAAGGACTCTGAATAGTAACGTGGGAAGGGGGAAAGCAAAGCTTCAAGCAGGAAGAAAAAACTCTTTGGCTCATAGCATTCGCAGCTTGAAAACGTCCCAAAGGATAACACAGCAGAAACCTCTTTAACTAGGATGCTGAGACGATAGTGCACTGTAATCAACAGGTCTTCGATTTTGGTCTTTTAGTAGTTCACAGGTATTTAGGGAGTTCTGTTTTCTTGATACTCCCTCACCCGTTATAAAAAATCATAATGAAAAATGTCTATTTGCACCTTCTTGCTTTGGAAATACTGATGAGATTGGAGTCTTCTACCTGAGGACCAGGACTAATGGCTGAAGGCTCCAGCCGAGCTGGGCAAGCACTGTGTCTGCTGTCTCCGAAGATAAGACTGTAGGGATATCAGAGTCACTCGATCTCAGGAGGGTTTGGTGGGTGGGACGCATCGGTGCACATTGACAATGCCTGGTCCCCTGTGAACTCTTGTCTAGGCATCAGGTGAATCAGGCTGACTTAATCTAAATATTTATTATTTTTAAAGTTTAAAATATCAAAACAGGGTCTCACTGGCCTCATGACCCAGGAAGATGAATCTCAAACCCCCCTGGGGTCCTGAGGCAAGGCTTCCTTTGGTATCATACTTTCAACCTTCAAGATGTTTCGGAGGGTGATTGACCCCTTAGTCACCCTTAAAGAAGATTTTTTTTTGTTTAAGAATCTTATTATTAGCCAGGTGTGGTGGCGCACGCCTTTAATCCCAGCACTCGGGAGGCTGAGGTAGGAGGAGCGTTGTGAGTTCGAGGCTGGCTTGGGCTGCAACGCAAGCGCAAGGCCGGCCTGAGCTACACAGTGCGACCCTGCCTCAAAAGAAAAGCAGGACTGGGAGTTTGGCTCAGCGGCTTACACGCCTATCAGGCAGGCGCGAGGTTGTGAGTTCAATCCCTGGTGCCACAAAAAAAAAAAAAAAGAATCTTATTATTTATGCACACTGAAAATGGGTTTTTCAAAGTAAAATCACTCCCCTTGGTGTGACTTTAAAAGTCACCCACTTTTCACCAAACCCAGGTTCCCCACAATGAGGCTTGCCTCATGATAAGGGTTGGTGCCAGTTGGACAGCTTATGATCGGTTGTCAGAGGCTGGCTATAGCAGGTGTAGCAATATCAGCAGGGGTCAAGTTCAGTTCATCAGGTACACTTGTACTAGGAGTGTAAAGTGTAAGATAGTATTAAAAGAAGGAGAAAGAGCAAAGATAAACTAAACCAGCGCTTGGCCCATAGTTGTAGCTCATCAGGGGAGGGGTGCAGTATTAATTTTCCTAAGATATTTTAGCAGTAAGAAAGGAAAATGATGTGACATATGGAATTGCCTATCTTGTTTCTTTTATGACATTAAATACTTGGTATACTAAACTAATCCCTTTTATTCCTCTCTGAAGGTTTGGTTTAGGAACAGGAGAGCCCAGTGGGAAAGATATCAGAGGGCGCAACGGATCAGAAACTCACGCCGCCCGTCCTTCAGCCGTCCGGTGGGCCCTGCCTTGAGTGCCCCATATAATCCCACGTATATGATAAGCCCCAGTGGGATACAGCTTCATCTGCAGCCAATGATAGTCTGGCAGCTGTGGGTGCCCTTGCTGCCCTTAGTGCCCTTGGTGCCCTTGGTGCCCTTGGTGCCCATGGCACCCACGGCACCCATGCCACCCACGGCACCCATGGCACCCATGCCACCCACGGCACCCATGCCACCCATGCCACCCATGGCACCCATGCCACCCGTGCCACCCATGCCACCCTTGCTACTCGTGCCACCCATGCCACCTGTCCTGCCCATGCCACCCGTGCCATTCATGCCACCCTTGCTACCCATCCCACCTGTGCCACCCATGCCACCTGTGCCACCCGTGCCACCCGTGCCACCTGTGCCACCCGTGCCACCCGTGCCACCTGTGCCACCCGTGCCGCATATGCTGCTCATTCCTCACCTCTTTGTGCCCGTTCCCCCGCTCATGTTTCCTGTGCCTCCGTTTGGTCTGATCTTAATTAACTTTGTCTGGTTCCCTGTTCCTAACAGCACTTTTCTAGTCTATACTTACTGGTACTAAGTAATAGTCTTTGTGACCTATTTTTCCGGTTTTGAAGCCAGATACAAAGTTTGCATAGCATACTATTAGCAGCAGTTTGCCAAACATTTTGAGATGTGTCAAGTATAAATTCATTGTCCCACTTTTAAGGCACATTTTGAATTTCAATAAAGACATGAAATCTCTATATAATATTTGTTTTGTGCATTACGTGGGAATTAGTAAACCGTGGACAGAAATTGCAAACAAAATGCTATTCAAGTCACATAGCCAGGAGGCCGCCATTCTTGCTATGAGAACATGGGGTCAACGTCAGGGGCTGTTCACATCATGCAAGTTTCCCTGGTGCCCGTGGCAGGTTTATGCTGGCTTACGCACTCTCCTCCACCCCTCCCTTCCACTGCTCTGTGCTCGCCCTTCATACCCGACTCGGACTACACACAAACGGGAGATGGGGTGGCATGGTTCCCTAAGAGAGTGTTCCACGGCAGGGCCAAGGTCCACTCATGCTGACAAAGCTGCCGAGGGCCTTTTTATTTTCTGATGCAAAGGAGTGAACCCACATAGAGCCTTTGCCCTTTGTAACTTTTTTTTTTTTGAGACAGGGCCTTGCTAAATTGCCTAGGCTAGGCTTGAATCTTCCTGCCTTAGCCTTCAGAGTGGGATTGTAGGACTGTGCCACCATGCCCAGCTACTCCAAGGGTTTTATGCAGAGGTGTGTGTGGGGGGGAGGGGAGGTATTCACTTGCAGTCCTTCAAATTGTGCTCAATGCCTTGCCGCTTTGAGCAAAGCTTATGGGAATGGAACCGATGTTTGCACGGCGCTCCTGCCTTCAAAGTAAACACAAGGACACGTCAGCACCCTCAAGAAATGAGCACCTTCTCCAGCTCAGTTCACTGTCACGTGTTTAAATGCTTTTTCTCTCCTTTAGCATCCTGGAGAGAGACCTAGTTTCAGCTATTTAAACATTAAAGAGAAACCTCCTGACTCAGCACTGCTCAAAAAAGGCAGATGGTACCTGAACAATGACCCAGAATAATCCTTCCATTTAAATAAAGCAATTAGACCTTCATTTTGTTCATGCTGTCTCCACCTGAAAGTGCTAAGGTGGAAAAGAACACATAATGCACTTATCTGGAAGGAATCTAGGCCCACTTTTGAAAACTCATTAAGTTCTTATCTCTAGCAATATGACTTTTTTTTTCTTGAGGCAGAGTCTCACTGTGCACTGCAGGCTGGCCTTGAACTCACTTGTGTAGCCCATGCTAGCCTTGAACTCATAGCAATCCTCCTGCCTCAGCCTCCCCAGTGCTGGGATTACAGATGTGTGCCACCACACCTGTCAGTGATAGACTTCCTAGAGTTTTTTGTTGGTTTATTTGTGGTGCTGGAGATGAAATGCAGGGCCTCACACATGCCAGGCAAGGCAGACTCTTGGAGATGGGAAAAGGGATTAGGGGGAGGGAGAAAGGGATAGAAGGATTGAAAATGATCAAGATAGGTTGTATGCAGTACTAATTTCCTAAAACAAATATCACTACTCCATATTACAAACACACTAACAAAAAAGTTTTCCATTCAAAGTGCAAATGAAATTAATGCCACTCAGTTATGCACCTCATACTGTTTAGAATGACACAATTTATGTTAAATGTTTTATCATAGCAAAAGTGAAGAAAAATATACTACCAAAATGTCAAAAGTGTTTCATTGAGAACCCATGGCCATAGTGCAGGGTGATTGCCAGGCCTGCAGACCAAGAGCCATGCTTCTACCAGAAATGACTCATACAGGTCTGTTTTCCAAATGCTTATGTTTCCAGCCTGAGGGAAGCTTCTTGTGGGAAGGCATGCACTTTTTGTGTGGCTGTGGTTACTTTTTCCTCCTTTTTTCTCTCCTACCTTTACAATTGTGCATTCAAGTGTTGGCGAAGCCCCTGTTTATCGTGTGGGGCTTTTGCAATCAGGAAGCTATTGCTACTGTAGAGGCCCCAGGCCCCTGGGGGAGTAAGGAATGTCTAAATGCATGGTGTACCCATATATGTGTGTCTTTTGGCCAAGAAGCGTTCTGCTTGTTGTCTTTCCTTCTTTCTGTTGTTACCATTATGTCTTGTTTTGTACAGCTGTTTACATGAAGTCCTCAAGCCAGTATACATGCAACCTGGAAATTGTTTTTGCTTCTGCATTTTGTAACACTTCGTTTGCTGCCTACCCACTGGGTCTTTGTACACTGAATGCTGAAACTACTGGATTTCTGGAGATGCTCAAAAAAGGACAAAGAAAGGAAAAAAGAGAACGGTTAAGATTGAAATCATATTTACTTCTTTCCTCCCTGTGATGGTAAGAATAGTGTAAAGCTTTTACACTATCAAAAAAACCTTTTGACCCGTATTTCTCCTTATATCCCAGGAATAAAAGTTATCCTATATTAATTTGGCATTAGATTTTATATACCTCGTAAGTTTCATGTTAGGATCGAAGCCTGAGAAGTTGTCTGGCTTTTGATAGACTGGATTCAGAAATTTCAAAGCAAAACTAGCACGTTTTTGCAGTACTGGGGATTAAAACTGGGGTCTTTGCACTGAGTTACATCCACAACCCATTTTTTTTATTTTGAGACAGGGATTTGTTTAGTCACTAAGTTGTGCAGACTAGGCTCAAAGTGCTGGGATTGATTCTAGGATTCTTCTGCCACACTTTAAGCAATTCAAACCAGTAGAACTAGAGCGGGAATCCCCTTTCACTTAAAAACCATGTAAAAAAAGGCTGGGCATGGCTGCTCACGCCTGTAATCCCAGGGAGGCTGAGGCAGGGGGATTGCTGCAAGTTCAAGACCAGCCTGGACTACAAAGTCAGTTCAAGACCTGCCTAAACTGCATTGTGAAACTCTGTCTCAAAAAGACAAGAAATATATATAAAATAAACAGAGACTGATCTTAAATTACATATTGTCCTATTGTTGAGGTAGCTTATGATAGCACTAAATTCAAAGTGGCGGGCAGGGAACTGGTTATAATTTCCTTTCCCTGGGGCACATTAGTGGAAATAGTAAGGGGGTATAACTGTCACCTCCATTTTTTTAAAATTGGGAACTTACTGTCAGGTCTATGAACTAGACCTGGGTTCAACTAGGAGAGAAAAAACTCCCCCAAACAGATCTGTTATTCCCACCTGGGGAGCAGGGCATTCAACAGAAAGCCAGCAGCTGTCCCCACACAGCTCACCCTGCAGACAGCTTGTTCCACAAAAAACCACAAGAGACATGCTGTGCCTGCCAGCACCCCTGTCCCCAACACTGTCCTGGCTATCACCTAGACATAGACCCCCTACTCAGAGACCTAAAATTTTGCACTCCCCTCAGCAATGTGTCACTCCCCTACCTAAACTCCCCTATGAAAGTGTGTCTTCACCCCTTGCTCAGGGCCAAGGATCTTTTCACCCATGGCCCGATCCATCACACCAGGTTGGCAATAAAGTCCTCAAGTGTTGCTTCAACTTTGCTTGCCTCAGTGGTCTCAGTTGCGCCTCAGTTTAGCATAACACTTACATCTCTCATGCTCTTTATTTTATGGAAAGCAATTAAATAATTTCTTTTGGTCTTTTTGAGACAGGGTCTCACTATGCAGTTCAGGTTGGCCTTGAGCTCACTTTCTAGCCCAGGCTGGTCTCAAACTCGCAAAGATCCTCCTGCCTCAGCCTTCCCTTGAGTGCTGGGATTACAGGCATGAGCCACCATGCCTGGCTAATAATTTTCTTAGATTATTTTATTTGCTATTCAAACAGACCCTACTAGTAAAGTACTAGTGTCACCACTAAAAATGAAACCATTGCCCACAGTCTCAAAGCTAATCAGAAGCCCAGGATTGGAAGCCAACCAAGACAGTGTGACCCAGGAGCCTCCGCTTTGTGAAACCAAATGCAATGGACACGGCTAGGATGGTAGAGTGAGAGCAAACCAGGCCTCCAATGCCTGTTCTGTCACTTCCCAGCTTTCATCCAAGGCAAGGGACCTAACCTCCATAGCTTTATCGTCCTCTGTAAAATAGGAAGACTATGTCGTAGAGTTAATGAGAATATATGGTATAATACATGGAACCTGCCTCCCACCACAGCCTGCGACAGTGTAAGTGCACAGAAATATGTTCCCTACTGCTGTCCCGCACTGTCTCCTATCATCATGTTATAACCCATTGCTCCACTTTCCTATGTGGCATAATAGGCAGGGCCCTGATTCGGAGTCAGAGGATCCAGGTTCTTGCTGCAGCTCTATTATTATCTTAGTGACCTTCACCAAGACACCTAATCCACACTATCTCTGCTGTCTCAATGACAGAATCATGGTAGTAACAGCTCAATTCATGTGCACAGAATAAGCTTAGTGATGAGAGGTTACCACACATATTTCAAAAATCAGAAAACTAGCAGGGCATGGTGGTGCACTCCTGTAATCCCAGCACTTGGGAGGCTGAGGCAGGAAGAATGTTGCAAGTTCAAGACCAGCCTGGGCTGCAAAGTGAGCTCAAGGGCAGCCTGAACTACACAGCGAGACTCTGTCTCAAAAAGACAAGAAAAAACTCAGAAAAGAATTAAAGAAAACAATATGGTGTGTAAACATAAAAAATGGCGTCATGCTTGTTTTCTAGAGTTTGGAAGATCTTATTCATGCTTCCATCCCCACCTCTGCACTGGCCCAGAGCTATGCTTACCATTTTTCCTTTCTTGCCAGAGGCAGAGAAAGGAAATTAGGCAAAGTGAATAACAATGACCCAAATTTTTAAAAGTGATCACTGTGGCTGGTTTTCTGGTCCTGGGAATCGAACTCACAACCTCTTGAGGCAGGTACATATGCCACTGAGCTAAATCCCAGCCCCATTTTTTGAGACAGGGTCTCAGTATGCAGTTCAGGCTGGCGTTGAACTCACTCTGTAGCCCAGGCTGGTCTTGAACTCATAACGATTCTCCTACCTCAGCCTCCCAAGTGCTGGGATTAAAGACATGCGCCACTATGCCTGGCTAACTGTGGCTATTTGATAATAATAAAGATGTGTGTTGTAGCTGTGAAATTGAGACTGTGGCTACATATATAAAAAGAGTTTATCATTTAAACATGCACACTGAAACATTTACAGATGAAATGATGTGATCTCTTGATTGGCTTCAAGATAATCCCATGTTAAATGTAGTGAGATTAGAGAATTGATAAACCTATTGATGAGAGAAAATTTGGTATGAATGACGATCATTGACTATGTACAATGACTGTATGAGACTTCATCTTACTATTTGATCTCCTTTTGTGTACACTGCATAGTTTTCATAGTCTGGTTTTCTTTTTTTCCAAACGATTAGTGATTGAAAACGTAGATGCTAATAGAGCCATACAGGCAACATAAATGAGGAAAATCAGCAGAGTGCGGACTATGGCAAACTGAGAAAGGATTTATCTTGTCCAAAGGGAACTGCCAGTACTCAGCTCCAGTTCAGTTGCTGGGCATGAATGTGGGGCCCACAGCCTGACATATTTTCCAGATTACAAAGAATGGCCAGGAAAGCAGGTGTTTTAATTAATTAATTGTTTATTTTTCAAACAGGATTTTGCTTATGTAGTCAGACTGGCCTTGAATTCACAGAAATCGTCTTGCCTCAGCCTCTCAAGTGTTGGGATTACAGGCATGAGCTGCCACATCCAGTTTAAAACCTTTTTATTCTTTAAATCTGAGGAATCTATTCAAACATGTTTTACTGGAAAGTGTGATCATTCAAAATAGACCCGGCAACTGGACACAAAATACTGTAGACAATATTAAACCTCTACCTGAGAATTTCAGGCCATTTCCCAAACTCTGTAGCAGCAGAATGTAACTGCAAGCAATTCTAAAGTCACAGAATGTCATCACTCTGCCCTGTGTTTCCTCATCATGAGCCCTACTCTTATTTTGTTCTCAATCCTACCTGTGGGTTTTGCTAACTTGATGCTTCATTCTTACTACCTAATTACCGTCCCAGGTCCATGACCATTGAGAGTCAAGACGTCAAATGTGTCTAAGACAGAAAGCCTCGTAACAGCAAATCAGGCTCAGAGGCCAGCTGGCTGGGACTTGCTTTCTGGGGTGTTTTGCTTCTCCTCTTGGTGATAAATAGGCAGCTGGGAGCCTTGAGACACATTAGGTCTCACCGTGTAAAGAAAAAGGCTGAGAGGGTCCGGGCATGCTAGGAGAAGGAGAAAGGAATATTATAGAGGTTAAATCTCTTTTAGTGAAGAAATCTTTTCCCTGAAATTCAGCAGTTCTTTCCATCTAATCCTTTTTGCATTATCAAAGCAGATGTAATGTGACCCAGTTTCATTAGACTCAGAGGCGATCGGGCTGATTATGCTCTTGAATGCTCACAAATTTCACCAGAGTGACTCTTAACACAAAAGGTGCGGTAAAATATAAAGCTACTTTATTAATACATGTAACTATGGAAAGCTTTTCATTTTTTCTTAGCATCAATTTGCCATTTTCTAGAGGATTTCTAAGTTTTATTTAACTTCTCAATTAGATTAGTGTGAAACTATACAATATTTTCATGTGGAAATTTTCTATATATCTATACAAATGCCCCACTTTTAAATTACAGTATTTTAAAATTAACAGAGAAACAAGATACTTCCATGACAAAGAACAACTGAAGGAATTCATGACCACCAAACCAACCCTACAAACAATATTAAAGGGCATTCTAGAGAGAGATAAAAAAGACCACAGCTCCAGAAATAGTGGCAGAGGGGATCATCAAGTGGGGCAGACAATTAAATGGAGGGGAGAAATAGGCAGCCAATGGCAGGAAAATAGCATGGCAGAGACAAGCCAGGGCATGTTGGATATACCCACTAATGTAGATGGCCTCAATTCACCAAGAGAAAGACACACAGACAGAATGGATCAGGAGACAGGATCCATCAATATGCTTTATATAAGAAACACATTTAACTAGAAAGAAAATTCATAGACTGAAAGTCATAGGAGAGAGAACAATGCTCAATGTGACAGGTAGCCAGAGAAAAAAGTAGGGGTAAGTTGCCCATCAACTGTAGAATGGATAAGAAAGACATGGCATTTTTATACAATGGAAACCGACTCAGCTATAAAGAAAGATAATCTCAAGGCTCTTGTAGGTAAATGAATAGAACTCGAGATCATGCTCATGGGTGAAAAGTTTTAGAGTCACATGGGTGAACATCATGTTGTCTCCCTACTATAAAAAACTAAAGGAGTTAGTGGGATCCAAAATGAACAATACATACTGTGAAAGTGAAAGGGGAGAAAATATCTAAAAAGGGAAAGCAGTGGCCACTGTTAATTTTTTATCATGATTTGAAACCTGTATTGTTTTCATTGTTCTGTTTTGCTTGATTTAATTGTTTTGTTTTGTATAATTTTATTATATTTGATGGCATGGACAGCTATTTCAAAGATAAATTATATTATGGTAGCCATTATTGATTTCCTATTATCTTGCCTTGAAGTCCTGTATTGCTTTCGTTGTTTTGTTTTGATTAGTTTTATTCCGCTCTATTTCACTTGATTTTGCTGTGCCAGATGGTGTGGGCAGTTATTTTGAAGATAACAAGAGGTATTATGGTAGGCATTGTTGATTTCCTTTTATCTTGTTTTGAAGTCATGTACCATGTTCATTGTTTTGTTTTGATTAACTCAATTCTGTTTTGATTTCGTTTGGCTTTATTCTCTTTAAAATAAAAAAATTGGTATACATTATAGTATTTTGTTTTATAATTTTTACTCTGTGGTTTTTTTTGTTTTGTTTTGCTTTGTTTTTGAGATAGGGCCCCCCTATGTAATTCAGACAGGCCTTGAACTCACTATATAGTCCAAGCTGGCCTTCAACTCACAGAGACACTCCTGCCTCAGTCTCTCCAGTGTGACATTACAGATGAGCGCCATCACACCTGGTCTTTTATTTTGCACTTGATTAATCTTGCCTATAGTTAAAAATAACTAAAAACCAAAGGAAAGATATGTGACATTTTTGAGAAAACTATCAACTTTTTGATTTCATTTGTTTAAAATAATTTAAAATAAACAAGATAAAATAATTAACTTTTTTGCAGCCCACTTCATATGATGTCTGGGTTTCCCTCCCCTTTTTTGCACATCCTAGCTGAAGTAGACATGGCCAAGCATCTGGCTCTACACTGGCACGTACATACTTTGTCACTGAAGAACATGTTTTTTTTTTTTTTTTGATTGTTTGTTTTGTCACTAGGGATTGAACTGAGGCCCTTTGCACCAAGCTACATCATCAGCCCTTTTATACCGTTTTTCCATTTAGCAGAATCTGGCTATGTAACTCAAGCTAGGTTTGAACTGACAGTTTCTTTCATTTTTGCTCTCTTTCTCCCAATCTCCCATTTTCTCTGTCTTCCTCCCTCCCTTTATTCTTTTGATTTTTTGAAATAAGGTCTTACTAGGTACTCAAGGTTAAGCTTCAACTCTCTATGTAGTCTGGGCTGGCCTCAATCTTGCCATCCTCCTGCCTCAGCCTCTCAGTGCTCAAATGACAAGCATGTGCCACCTGCAAACATGTATTCTTAATTTCCCCCTAGGCAGAGCTCATGGAAAGGAGAAGGCCCACTTCATTCATCTCAGATGCCCAGTGGTGATAAAGATTCTCTCCTTGCCCAAACTCTAAGAGGCCTCTGAGCTCTTTTGCAACTGGCCCTGGATGTGTGGATTTCTCACTGTGTTTCTGCATGGTCCCATTTTAGCAAAACTGCAGCTCAGTCCATTTAGCCATCTGCATCCCTGATCACCCTGAGTACCTGATCGGGTAGCTCATCTTTTTCCATCCCCAGGGCATGTCTGATTATGCTGCTCCAGCATGGCCAAGGATCCTACTGGCTTGGTTTATCCAGAGTCCTCCATTACCCCAGTTATTTCCCTTAATAATTTCCATGCCCTGAGACGCGTCCGAGGTCTGAGCTGTGAACACCCACTCGTACCTACTGCATGCAGGGGAGCTCAGTCTCTGCCTCACTGCATGACCCCATTGCTCTGCTCCCTGCAACCATCGTACCCTCTCCCCTGCAGCATCACAGACCTGGAAGCCCAGGGTGTCTGGGCTGAAGGGGAGGCTGGGCTACAGGTCTGTTCTGACCTCAGGGCACCCCTTGTCCTGGGCTCCTCTCCTCTATGTCTAACTTGATAGGCCACCACTTGAACAAAGTCTTCCTTGCCATCTGTAACCAAAGAAAATTAATTTTTACACCTGAAGGAATTCATGACCACCAAAGCAGCAATATAAAAATTCTCAAGGGTATCCTAACAAAGAGACAACGAACTCAACAGTACCAATAAGGGAAAAAGAATGAATACACCCGGCAAGATGAGAATCTAAATAAAAGGTAAAAAAAGAGAAGGAAATCAGCAACAGGAAATTATGCAATGACAGGAATGAATTGCTCCCTCTAAGTAATAACTCTTAACATGAATGGTCTTAATTCCCTAGTCAAAAGTCACAAATTGGCAGGATAGGTCAAGAAACAAAACCCAACAATATGCAGTGCACAAGAAACACATTTAATTTAAAAGCACACAGATTAAATACAAAAAGAAAAAAGGAAAAAGAAATTCCATGCAACAGGAAGTCAGAAAAAAGTAGAAATTGCTATCTTAATTTCAAACAAATTGGATTTCAGGCCAAGACTTATCAGAAGAGACAAAGAAGGGCACTATACTGGTTAAGAGAACAGTTCAACCAAAGAGTTAACAATTATATGCTGGATGTGGTGGCACAAGCCTGTAATCCCAGTACTCAGCATGCTAAGGCAGGAGGATTGTTGTGAGTTCAAGGCCAACTTGGGCTATACTACATAGTGAGTTCAAGGCATGAATTACTGAATGAGGCCTTCTCTCAAAAAAATTTTTTTTAAACATATACACACCAAATATTGGTATACCCAACTTCAAAAACAAACACTAATGGACATGAAAAATCAGATAAACACCACTACAATTGTAATGGGGGACCTCAATACCCACTGTGACAAATGGACAGATCATCTAGAAAAACAAGCAACTAAGAAATATCAGAACCAAATCAAACCCTTAAAAAAATGGATTTAATAGGTATCTACAGTGTTCCATCCAACAAACATAGAATACACATTCTTCTCAGCAGCACCTGGAATTTTCTCAAAATATGCAACATATTAGCCCTTAAAGCATTTTTCTTTTTTCTTTTTTTCTATTTTTTTTGGTACGAGGGATCGAACTCACAACCTCGCACCTGCCAGGCAGGCACTCAGGCCACTGAGCAAAATCCCCAGCTCTAGTTTTTGAGACAGGGTCTCCCTATGCAGGTCACACTGGCTTTGAACTCACTTTGTAGCCCAGGCTGGTCTCGAACTCATAACGATCTTTCTGTCTCAGCCTTCTGAGTGCTGGGATTAAAGGCATGCACTAGCACACCTGGCTCCTTAAAGCATTCTTGATGCAAAACAGTGGAAATGACCCTATGCATATTATCAGATCATAGTGCAAAGAAACTAGAAATCAATGGCAAAAGACACCACCGAAACTATGCAAACACATGGAAATTAAATAATACCCTCTTGAATAGTCAATGGGTCACAGACGAAATTAAAGAAGAAATCAGACATTCAAACAACAATGCTAGTATGACATAACAGAACCTATGGGATATGATGATGGCAGTCGTTAGAGGGAAGTTTGTAGTGGTGTTTTCCCACATCAAAAACTGTGAGGTCAGATAAATAACCTGATGATATACTTCAAGGTCCAAGAAAAACAAGAAGAATCCAAACCCAAAGCTAGTTTGAAGAAGGAAACTATTAAGATTAGAGTAGAAATTAGTGCAATTGAGACTAAAAATACAATTCGAAGAATCAGTGAATCAAAGATTTGGCTCTTTGAACGATTAAACAAAATAGACAGCCATTTAGCTAATCTTGCCAAAATTAGGAAAGACAAGGCCCAAATCCATGCAACTGGAAATGAAACAGGTGAAATCACATGTATTGAGCCAAAATCCAGAACATTATTGGTAATCATTTTGAGAAAAAGTACTTCAACAATATGGAAAATTCTAGAGAAACAGAAAAGTTCCTACACACATATGAACTCTCAGTGCTGAACCAAGAGAGAAAAAATTCTGAATAATCCAGTATCAGTCGTTGAAACTGAAGAAGAAATAAAAAACTACCAAGCAAGAAAATTTCTGGTCATAATGGATTCATTGCTGAATTCTGCAAGAATTTAAGAGAAGATCTGATGTCAATACTTCTAAAAATCTTTCATGGAATTGAAAAGGAAGATGCTCCCCAAATCATCCTGAAACTAGCATTATCCTGATTCCAAATAAATAAATAAATAAAATAAAGAAAGAAAAGAAAAAAAATGAAAAAAAGGATCCATCCAAAATACAGAACTACAGGGTAATCTCTTTAATGAACATGGATGCAAAATCCTCAAGAAGATACCAGCAAACAGAATGCAGCAAATTGTCAAAAAGACATCTTGATCAAGTAGGATTCATGTCTGGGATGCAGAGTTGGTTCAAAACATGCAAATAAAAAAATGTAATACACCATATAAACAGAAACATGAACAAAAAAGCACACGATCATCTCCACAGACACAGAAAAAGCATTTGGCAAAATCCAATACCCATTTATGATAAAAATGCTGAAGAAAATAGGGAAAGAATGTCATTTCATTCTGATCAAAGCCATATATGACAAACCAAAGGCCAACGTCATACTAAACAGGGAGAACCTGAAAGTTTCCCCTCTAAAATAAGGAACAAGATAAAAATGTCCAATGTCCTCACTCCTGTTCAACATAACTCTCAAAACATTAGCTAGAGCAGTGATGGCCAACCATTTAGAGACTAAGTACACAAACTGTAACTGAAAACCCACTTGTTTATCATGATGTGTCAATACTGCAATTAAGCCTGAACACTGAGGATTTAACTTAGAAAAAACAACTGGTGTTCAGTGATCAGCTGCTGGGGTGATTGCTCATGTGCCAACAGAGCGGGCTCTGCGTGCCTGCTATGGCACTCATGCCATAGGATTGCCATCACTGAGCTAGAGCAGGAAGAGAAGAGAAATAAACAAAAGGGATAAGGAGGCTAAAGGAAGAAGTTAAATTATCAGTATTTGCAGGTGGCACAACCCTCTACATACAAGATCACAAAAATTCCAACAAAACACTCTTAGAATTAATGACCATATTTGGTACCATAGCAGGATACAAAGTCAACACTCAAAAATCAGTCGCATTCCTGTACCAATAATAAACTCACAGGCAGAACTAGTCTTGGAAATTCACCTGCTGTTCCCCTTGGCAGAGCACCTTGATCTAAAGAAACTCTTGTGTGGTCTACATTCCTCGTCCTCTGGTAACTTTTTTTCTTTGAGAGGAATACTATTGGTATTTTGATTGAGATTGTGTTAAATCGGTACAACAGCTTTGGAAGTCTGGCCATTGTGACTCTGGGTTCTGCCTGTCTAAGAGCAGGGGACACTTTCCTGTTTTCTGAAGTCCTCTACATCCTTCCCAACCCTTGTTATTTTCTGTTTTTAAAACAGTAGCCATCCCAGTAGGTGTGAAGTGGCATCTAATTACTGTTGCCTAAGATCAATATTTAATAAGAAAACGATTTTAGCCTCTGGCTTCAGATATTGATTCTTTCTCTATAAGGTTATCTGTCTTTAAAGATTATCTACACAATTCTCATTATCTACATTACTAACTAAATATTGAAACAAGAAAAGTCAGTTTTGAGAAGAGCATGTTTTCTAGCTTCCTGGATTCAAAATGTGGTACTAGGCATGTGTTAATCTGCTTCCTGGGTTACTTCTACTAATTTATACTACGCTGCTGTGAGACACAGGAAATTTTCCTTGAGAGGGATATGGTGAGACATTCTGAGCACAGCTACTTCTCTGTCCTTGCCTGTAGTCAGTTACCCAGTAATCAGCAGTTACCTGTATTACTCAGTGTCTACTCCTCAGGGCATACAAATTTGGGTTGTGAAGAATGACTTTCAGCTTCTGGATTCAAATGAAGTTCCTGTTCATCTTAAGTGTTCTTACTAATTCAGATATTCATCTTTATTTACAGCATTAATTATTGTTACAACAATAGATAAGAATATAGCCCTGAGGTGAACAGTTATTTACCTACTTTTCTGCAGCATCCTAATTTATACTCATTATTCTGCTTATCACCACATATCCCTAAGTTATTCACAGCATGGGTATCGCTACTACAAGAGATCTATGGTACTGATTCATCAGTCCAACAAGCAGAGAGAATTTTGCCTGGAAAATTTACTCTTATGTCTACTCATTTCCAATTACTTAATCACAAAAGTGCAATTATGCATGGTAGTAAAACACCTTCCTCAAAGAATAATAATTTGTATTTGTCCTTAACTACCTATAGTTAGCGACATACCTATTTGCCACTATTGCTTGATGACAAATTTTCAGTATCCCCTCTCGTATCCAGCACCCCAGTAGGCACAGTCCCCAAGGGGCAGGTGAATGAGTGAAGATTAGAAAGCACTGAGTCGCTCCCGGAAGCCTCTGATGGGAGAGAGCGCGGGACTCCAGTTTGCTGTGTGTTTGTTGAGACAGCATCTTTCCCCGTAGTCCAGGCTGCACTGGAACTCCTGGCGAGCCTCCTGCCTCATCCTCCTGAGAGCTGGGTTTACAGGCTCCAGCAACCACACCCAGCTCCACGGGACTCAGACTTCAGCAGAGCTGGGCCGAGGCTTGCCATGCTTAACGGGTACCATGGCTCCTCTCTTGTTCAAGTAGAATTGGAGGCAAAATGCTGTACAGGGCATCTATCCCTGAGAGGGGGAGGCCAGCAGGACCTGGCAGCAGCAGCCAGAGGAGGGCGATTAAAGGCAAGGAGGGAGCCGGACGTGGTGGCGCACACCTTTAATCCCAGCACTCGGGAGGCTGAGGTAGGCGGAGCGTGAGGCCCTCTTGGGCTACAACGCAAGTGCAAGGCCGGCCTGAGCTACACAGTGCGACCCTGCCTCAAAAAAACCAGGGCTGGGAGTTTGGCTCAGCGGCTTACGCGCCGGTCAGGCAGGCGTGAGGTTATGAGCTCGATCCCTGGTGCCACAAAAAAATAAATAAATAAATAAATAAAGGCAAGGAGGGGCTGTGGGGTGAGCTCCCCTGGCAGCCTTTTCAGAATGAATTGGTCCAGCAGCCATCCTGTCCATGCTTCCTGAGCACCCTGGGGGAACACCAGGAAGCAGGACCAGCTTCCCCTCCTCTGTCAGGCACAGCAGGCAAGGTGAGTGTTGGTCCATCAGAGCATTTTGGGGCCTGAGAAGTGGTTCATTTCTTTTTCTTTCTGTGCTGGGAATTGAGACCAAGGCCACAGGCATGCTGGGAAAAATTCTACTCCGGAGCTGTGCTCCAGCCCCTGAATGAAACTTCATTCTCAGACAATATCTCTGTAAATTGCCCAGGCTGGTGTTGGGATCCTCCTGCCTCAGCCTCCCAGGTAGCCTGAATTACATGCCCGGGCAAGTATCACCACACCTAGCTCCTTAGTTTACTGTATAAAAAGTGTCTGATGACATGGGTAGTTAGTGTTAGGGCTTTGGTGGGTAATAAAGAGGCAGAAAAGAAACAGGGGCCTTTATCCAGGAAGTGGAGAGGAATGCTCAGCTCAATGGCGTCCTCTGGCTGGAGACAAAGGGAACTGAGGGTTACATAGACTGGGCAGAAGCAGGGATTAAGGGACTGGCCTTGATGACACCTTAGGAACTGATTGGAGTTTTTCTTTCTGTGCACAGGAAAGTAAAATAGGAAGTTGTATTTCGGGCTGAGGGGAGAAGAAGGAGGAAGTGGTCATCAGGGAGATGAGCTGTTGTTCTTTTTGCGGGGGCCTTTAGCCATGTTAGGCCACCACCATAATGTTCAGCAATTCATACTCGGGCAGAAACCTTTCAGCTAGGAGAGTAAAAACAGGATAAAGGATGCACACTGTCAGGCATAGGGCCCATCAGGTGGGGCTCTTCTGAAGATTTGGGATACGACAGGCCTGGGGTATCTGCCAAACACTTCTTGAACAGAGCCAGCCCGGGCTCTTCTTATTCAACATTTTTCAGTGGGGAGCCAGAGTTCAGGAAGATGACTGAAGAGCAAGGGTAGCAGAGGAGAAGAACTGAAGAGGAAGAGGAGGGGAGAAGAGGGGGAGCAGAGGAGGAGGGGTAGGTCATCAGGAGCCCAAGTCCCAGCACCCGCCCTGCAGGGAGCACAGGGCACTAAGGGCTTGTGCAGAGTGCCCAAAGTCAGGGGAGCAGCAGCAGAGCAGAGCCCAGCAGGCCGCCGCACCCCTGGGGCCAGAGACACAGGCAGGGAGGGCACTGCGGTGTCCACATCCACGGGTGCAGGCAGCAGGCTTCTACTTTCTCCGCACTGCAGTAGACCAGGTGCGCCGGCACTTTCCAAGGGCTTTTCTGTCGCTTGTGTCTAGTGAGAGGTGAAAATATGTTTCATTAGTCCATATTTCACTAACCACTCTAACAAGCCTTTATTCTTTGACTTAGCTGGGTCAACTAGTGGATAAGGCCCCGCAGACTGGACAAAGATGGCTCACACCAGAGGTAAGGTTCTGGGGTAAAGAGGTCAGTGTGAAACAAGTCTTCTGGAATCCTGGGAAGGTAAAAGGCTAAGAAGAAAGTTGAAAGAGAAACACTGGGAGAAAGTGATAAGAAGGGAACTTGGGGGGATTGGGGCAGGATGAACAACAGGTGTGGGATGAAATAGATTGCTGGAGATAGACTGTGAACCCCAGACCCCAGGCCAGGGGAGATGCAGGGAGGGACGCTGTCAGTTAGGAATAAAAACACACAGCTCTGAAACTGGAGGCGCCTGTCCCTGTGTGCAGTCACCCCTCTTGCAAGAGCGTGGATTCCAGCCTGCTTTCACCGCCTCTGGAGTGCAGTCTCATTTTTCAGTCTGGAAGTAAATTCATTTCTCGCACACCTGCAGCTTGCTCCGCAAACCCAACCCCACGTGCTGGTTTCCCTGGGCCCCTTGGGCAGCATGAGGCCTCAGCTTTCAGGGCTTGCCTGGGAAATCTCACCAAGGAGTCTGGGACCCTGTAGTTTCCTTTTCCAGTCTGATTTAGGGAGAGAAGGGAATGGAAGTGGAGAGTCCCCTCCTCTGGCTGCCGCCTTCCCTGAGGGAAGCCTGGAGCCTGGGGCCAGCACGGAGCAGGGCACAGGCTCGGGACCCCTGCTCCGGAGCTGCTCTGCTCTCCATGTGCTGAGGCCCCACCTCCGTCTTCCCTGGGCCCGGAGCTGACCTGCGGCCTCAGGAGCTGGGGGGAATGGGGGGGTCTCTGAGACTGGGGTGAGGTCTGCTCCCCTCATCCTCCAGGGTTCACACCCACGGCCTGCGCCAGCCCCTCTGAGGAGCAGCCCACTGTGCAGCAGGTGTCCCCCAGCCCCAGCCCACTTCCCTGCTGCTCCCCACCGCCCTGCAGCTCTGCAGGAGACCCCCACCTCTACTTCCCTGCTTCTAGGCCACCTGGGGGCTGCTGCACTGCACAGCCCACCCTGCCCCCCCAGGCAGCATCACCAAGGAGTCTGGGACCCTGTAGTTTCCTTTTCCAGTCTGATTTAGGGAGAGAAGGGAATGGAAGTGGAGAGTCCCCTCCTCTGGCTGGGCAGAGGGCGGGGGCGTGGGCACAGCAGTGCCATCCTCTGTGGTGAGAAACCTGCTTGGATCCCGGTATTTTCTAAAGGGGCTGGGTGTGAAAGCGCAGGCGTGAAGTCCAGCTCACTGCTCCCCCCACTTCCACCACACAGCTCGGTTATCTGTTTGCTTTCCCCATCTCCTATGTGGCCAGGGACACATCATGGTCTAGACAGCTGCCACTTCCGGAAGTTTGCAAAGGAGGGGCCTCCGGAGCCAAGGAGGCAGCCCAGCAGCCCACAGGCAATAAAGCCAGTGGAAAGAAGGAGGACTTGGGGCAAGAAGGAGCACACAAACCATACCAGTTGCTTCAGTGAACGGAGCCCTGGGGCAGAGGCCACCTCACTGACAGACATGGGCAGCGGGAGAGGCAGGGCGGGACTCAGCACTCACACAGCAGCCAGTGGGCACGGAGACCAAGTGGGAAACTCTTCTCATCAGGAGGCTTCCGCGGTATCTGGTGAACTCCTACATTATAGACCCTGAAAGGAAACCAGGAGCCCAAAACCCTGGAGGAACTTTTAGATATACTTCTATTTTTTGTTTGAATGCTTTCCTTGTTTTTGTTTCTTCTTTTTGTAAACTTGGTACTATTTTCATCTTTGGTATTTTTCTTTTGTTTTCCTCAAGGAAAGAATCACCCCTAGCACCCTATGTGCTTTCCAGCAAGGAGGACACCTTCAAGGGAGTGTGGTTGTTTTCCTACAGATAATTCAACCCAAGTGTACGTTTGAGTGAGAGGCTGGAGGTTTCAGCCCCTTCCAGCAGAGCTCTGTGTGGGATGGGGAGTGGGGGCAGAAAGTGCTGAAGAGTTGAACAGGGCTGGTGTTTACGGCCCAGGGAGGATGATCCAGGGCCCAGGGCAGGGTATGCTCACTAAGATATTGGCTTCTTCTGAATGAATTCTGTGTTTTCCCTGCCAAGCCACCACACTGCTCTAGGCTGGCATTCCCTCATCTATCAAGCGAAGAGAGGCTGGGTGTGGTGGCTTAAGCCTGGAATCCCAACACTGGAGAGGCTGAGACAGGAGGATTCCTGAGAGTTCCAGGCCAGCCAGGGCTACATAGTGAGTTCAAGGCCAACATACACTGCGTAGTGAGAGCCTGTCTCAAAAGAAGAAGAAGAAGGAGAAGGAGAAGGAGAAGAGGAGGAAGCAGAAGAAGAGGAGGAGGAAGGGGAAGAAGAAGAAAAAGGAAAAGAAGAGGGCATAGTGTCTGTGACTCAAAATCCCCTGCAGTGCAGAAAGATCATAGTGGTATCTTGATTTAAGCCAGGTGTCTCCCAAAAGAAAAAGTTTCTCTGATTGGAAAAGCAGCATGAAATGAACCTCATTCCCAGCCATCGCTGACCTTTCACTGCAAGATCCATGAACATTTATCTCACTGGACAAATGAAAACGATCCTGTGTGCATTCCACAAAGGAAAATGAGTGTGAGCCTGCTAAGAAAAGGTTGCTGGCTGAGGGGAGGATTCACTTTCCTGGGGAGAGCTCTACTGCTTTGGCTTCATGGAGGGAAGCCTAAAAAGAATCTCAGTGAACCCTAAAGTAAAAGTAATTTCAGGCATTAATCTTAAGATGAGAACTAAGGAATCACACTAATGGTATCTGACACCAGAAGATATCCACACAAGGTTTTACAACACTAGGGCAAGTGAGTTGTTACAAGACAGAAGATTTTCTTTAAAAAAAACCTGCTATTCAAAATTGAGAAGATTAAGGCTGCAGGTGAAGATCAATGGTACAGGGCTTGCCTAGAGTGCATGAGGTGCTGGGTTTGATCTCCAGCAAAAACACTGCAAAACTGAGTAAGTGCACTGCAGAGGGAATTGCATGGTGGCTGCCTGGAGGCAGCGGTGCTCATGGGGCCCTCAGAAGACGGGCACCAGAAAACTCACATGCTCCAAAACTGAGGAGCGCAGTCATGGGAACCAAGATCCAAACGCAGGCACTCCTGCTCTAATGAATGGGTTCTCTTCCTGTGACTAGGATGCTCAAGGAATTGATTTCAAGTCAGGATTTGGGTAGAGTACGTACACTCCAGTATTCAGAACAAGGAAATGCTCAAAGGAAAGCCCAACCCGATGACTTTGCTTCCATCTGTGTAACTTCCATGCAGTACTGCAGCGTATAATAGAACATAAAGCTACAGTACCACACTCCACGGCACACTCAGAAAAACCACACTACCGTGTAAACAAGGTGTGCTGTACAAAAGAGACATTGAGGCTCTACGCAGAAGATGTGCAAAAGTGTACAAAAGAAAGAGAGTTGGAGCTCCGAGCAGTCATTAAACAACAGACAACTACACAGCAAGAAAAACTGAAGTGGAAACGCACCAGATGAATTCCAGCATCAGGGCTTTGAGAAAGCAAAGCTGCATCGTCCCTTGCACTCAGCACTGCTTACACCGCAGGCCTGGTGAATACGCCATTTGGAAGAGGACCTGACCCCATGGGGAAGGCGTTGAGCTGAGAAAGCATCTTCCGGGGCCCACCTGTCCTGACTCATAGCTCACGGGAGAGTAGCTCATGGGGCAAGATATTCATTCATCAGGGTGCCTGAGAAACTGCAAGCCAGAGAATCACTCAGAGATCACAGATTGACTTAGGACCAACAGGCCTTTGAGAACAAAAAGCAAAGGCCACACAAAACACAGCAACTCTGCTGACCTTTGCCAGCAAAGAAGAGAGCGCCAGACATCAGCAAGGAGCAAAACGTGCCCTCCCTGGGACACAGCCTCTCCTCCCCGGGAACAGGTTCCCGCTGTGGAACGGGCCTTGCACTGACACCGGCCCACTCGCAGAGGGCATTTGCAGTCACCACTGTATCTTGTCTGTGGCCCCTGCTCTCACCTTCCCTTAGGACTGTGCTTTCCACACTTCATGACCTTTAACATAAAACTCCCTTCAGGAGACCCACACTGCCAGAGGTTATGTCAAAGCAAAGGTTCATTTAAGAACACCTCAGTGCTTTAGCACAGCGGCCCCGCTCCCTGCATACCCCTCCACTGATTTCGTCTCTACACTTGTAGTTTTACCCAGACCAGACAATGAGAACTCATGCAGCTAGCAACTGATTCCAAAGGCTGCTTCCTCTGGACCTTTGCTCAAGGAGCTACATTCTTTTCAGCCTTGGAGTGACTGAGTAAAAAAAAGGTCTCCTTTCAGCTTGAAGGCAGCAA